>JAVCKZ010059597.1:0-15734 GCA_034780755.1 Lepetodrilus elevatus
CACACACACACACACACACACACACACACACACACACACACACACACACACACACACACACACACACACACACCCTTGTGTTAGAACATTGATTATTATTTTTGTGTTAGACTGTATGACTGAGTACAGTGTATAACATGACTGATTTCTAATACAAGCAAAACTATTAAAACATACATTTGATTGTTACACGTGATTCGATAAATTGATTTGATAGATCGTTGACATCCGTAATACATGTGTGGCATATTGGTAGCAAACTACTATAGCTTATTAGAGCATCGTCAATGCTGTCACAATCCGTATCCATCAGTGTACAGCTAGTTACAGGCGCGGGATACATTACAACGTTCAAGAACAGCTTGTGTTCTATATTTGGCAAGACGTTTTCACTTGGTCCGTGTATATGAGCAATTAACTGGTACACGATTCAGCGATTAGCTATCTATCCGCCACGCAGCCCTACGGAGGGCTGTATCCAGAGCAGGGAGCAGACACCTCTTAATCGCTCTGTGATGGCCATCTCATGGCTCCTGTGATGGCCATCTCATGGCTTCTGTGATGGTCATCTCATGGCTCCTGTGATGGTCATCTCCTAGCTCATGTGATGGTCATCTCATGGCTCCTGTGATGGTCATTTCATGGCTCATGTGATGGTCATCTCATGGCTCATGTGGTGGTCATCTCATTGCTCCTGTGATGGTCATCTCATGGCTCCTGTGATGGTCATATCATGGATCCTCAGTGGTAGTGGCTGCACAGTTAACGATGACCTTTATGTGGTGGTTCGAACTGTCTGTCAAACACCTGTAAACAGTTGTCAATGACGTCCCATCTTCCTTTCACATAGATTTGATGAAATTTCTCCTATCAAAATAGGGTTAGCTGTTGATTGTATACGCATGTATATAGATAAGACGGCAAATATACCTTTTTTGTTATGAATAGTCAATTTCTAAAAGTATTCGAAATTGAATTACAATAGGGTGCCGGTGAGGTGAACGAGTTGCTGAAGAGGTATAATTTGTAATGTTTGCCGCGCTTTTGGCATATTTCGATGTGAGTCTTAATGTAAAAGTGTTTAGGTATTACTCCAAGGATCATCAAGTACATGTATCAGTGGAAAACAATATCTGTCTGTCTGGGAAAGCCTGCAACCATGGCGTACATTCACCAGGGTCACGTCAGTAATGACGACACTGTTTGTATTGGCACTACGACTGCTATGCGTAGCTATGTCAATTTATGTTCCCGTATTAATTATCACGTGCCAACACACATCACATATTACATATGGTCAGGATGTGACAAGCCACACAAGGTATACCTACACATGTAAATGAAGGTTTCTTCACAATCCTGCTTTAGTTTGTGTGTACACGCCGGAGGATGACTGCGATTACCGCGAGTCCTGTCAGACAGACCCGCGTCCTCGCACTATTGGTATACTCAGTCAGCAGTCATTATAGCGCTAATGTGCGGAGGATTACAGCTAGCCAGAGGGACAGTATGAACTCTGGAATATACGTCGTGAATCCGAGGAGCCCTGCTTAACCTTCTAACAAGTCCCTCTGCCCCAGCTGTCAATAAGTCCTTGTTCATTGTCAGACACTCGGACTTCCGTTGGCAAGACGTACATCAAACAGGCCAACCACAGTCCAACCACAGGCCAACCACAGGCTAACAACAGGCCAACCACAGGCCAACCACAGGCTAACAACAGACCAACCACAGGCCAACCACAGGCTAACAACAGGCCAGCTATTCGCCTCAGTTTCTGTCTTTGGTGAACGTGTATCAAATCTAATATGTAAGGCTTCTGTTTCATCATATACAGGTCAAGATATCCGTGTAGTACAAATACCACTGAACTGCTCGCTTGCGTCTGGGCTCTCATAGGGGTTAGGTGAACTATTATTATGGTTTTATATAACACTTTTGTGATTAGCAGGCGTTATTATTTGAGAAAGGTTCCCCACTCTTAACTCAACTAAGTAAACAGCTGGCTTAGCATTACCGGCATGTCGCTGTAACTGTACTCTAGAATAATGGTATAAGTGGTATAGAAGTGGTCCACAAGCCTAATCTCAAGTGGTGACCACCACACGATATATCCCAGTGGATGGACTGTTCCATGGAGATAGTCCACTGGGATGTCCCCAGGGACTAGTTTAAATATTGATGGTTTTAAGATAATTATCTTGATATATTTACTGATGTTACTAATTATCTTGGTGATGAGTACATGTGGATATACAATATAAATGGACATGGTGTTGTCCAAGTGTAATTTCACTTGGAAGTAATAGTATCGGAACGGTCCAAGTCAACTAGATCAAACGTACACGCATACAGACGAAGCGAGTCACAGCGAGGCATGAGACCTGCCTGACTTCCGGTATAAGATATCATGAGACTTCCCGCCAAACTAGATTCCGTCTGTCCAGGACCGCCTGTCTGTTCACTTGATATACACATGTATGGACACATGCCGCTAATTACTGACTAGCAATGTTAGAAATATAAGTTGTGCATATTTATTTTTATCTCTAAAAGTTAGTAGCCTACCGATTTCTATATATTTCCGCTAAAGTAAATATGTTGCAAAATAGTGCTTAATTGCAAGTAAAATAGTCATAATAGTTCCGCCATCATACTTTTACATATACTGAAGCCATTTCACATTCCAGCTTTCAGATAACGTACTTTTAGCAGATCAGCTTTCATGTACAATTTGTATATTTACAGTATGCTTGTCTCAGATACTGATGAAACATATGCGAAACTACTCTGTTATAGAGCTCTTCTACCTCAACTCTGGAATAGGTCACAAGATCAATATTATTTTAGAGCAAAGTTACATTTTTCCTTCAGTAGCTAAAGAATAGATGGCTCCATAAAGCCAGGGTGCAGGTAGCGTGTTATCCTAGGCTAGGACTACAGGCAGTGTACCTCACGTGGCCTGGAACTCGGGTAAGAGTAGACAGAAGATAACATCCTCGTGATTCTGGCACCATTCCACCTTTGTTCCATCGCCGCAAGCAAGGCGATAGGCACGTGTACTCTGGTGTATAGGCAGGGCGAGATGATGAGCTGAGTTGACAGATGCATACCTGTAAGGAACAACGGCGATGAAGCCACTAATATATCGACACAGACCCAATTGTTGGTATCATCTGTGTCTGGAGATGTTTCTATAGGATAACTATCGGGTGGTGTGGTAGTGGTGGTAGAATACTTCTCTGTGTACGTGATATAATGGACTACACGTGACAACACTCACATCAGGTCTGGCGGACGTTGACGCTTGTTCTGCTATGGTAATACTTTGGATCCATCAAACGGCATTTATGTACTAGTATAAGTAGATCGGGTTTTTATACCGTATACTGACTGCAATAAGTCAAAATTAACATAAGTGTGCGGTTCAAATCATATTAAAGAGCGTCATACTAATTACACACGGTATACAAGTGGGCGTATTTCTGATGACTGAACTGTCCGATATTGAAACACGGCTACGTATATTTACACCTACGCATGCATATCGACACTACGATTGTGTATGTGCGTGCGTGCGCGCACGTATGTGTGTGTGTGTGTGTGTGTGTGTGTGTGTGTGTGTGTGTGTGTGTGTGTGTGTGTGCACGCATGTGGGTGTGTCTGCGTGAATGTGTGCGAGCCTGTGCATTATTGCGATATGCGAACTGTATGCCACTTCATATGCCATATGTCCCACTTATCACACACGATATAATATAACACGGTACAGTATCTGTGTCCACATTGTCATGTTTCCCAAGTCAAGCATTCCTGGGTTGTTCCAGTTCCTCCACAGACTCTTCACGCCCATCTGTATGAGATATTCAATCAAGTAGTTAATAACAGTCCTCAATTACATTAGCTCTAACTTTGAATTCCATTTGACGTGTGGTCGGTCAATTTAATATAATTCTCCTTTGATACGTAAATAGTTTAAGAAAGTTGAGCGTTGTGTCCTCTAGCTTGACAAGACAACACAATTACTGAGATCAAAGAGGGCGTAGAAGACTGTAGAACACTAAACAATCCTAACAGGTCTTCGCCGGGCTGCGTTCTGGCGCCTGTCTTTGATCTCCCGAAAACATAATCCTGACACTCGAAGAAAAATTGCAGTTTAATGGCATTTGACGTTAGTAACACTAATGGAGAGGCAGACATCTGCATGGAGTGCGCATGTTTACTTCTAACAGGTGGAGAGCAAGTCGCCTCTATACACTGTCTCTACAGACCGATGTGCCCGTCTAGTTCACAGACGAAATGTAATTAGTTCTCACCAATGTCTGTATTTACTGATGATAACCGTGTCCTGTAAATCTCAGCAAGCTGATAAAACTGTCAAGTAGGCTTCTCGACTTATACATCGATCTCCTTCTCTAGGGAATGCATAACAAGGCAAATAATTGCTGAACGATCGCTTGATTGAGTCTGCAACGATTTGCTTAATTATTACCTTAATATGACCTTGTTGTCAGAAATACACTTCCGGGCTCCAAGCATGGAGACAACACACCTGCCTACATGTAGGTAATACACTCTCTACTGCATCATAGCATCACTCATAGAACAGACAGGACTAGTGACTGGTATTGTAGCAGCACAGATTAAAGGACAGTGACGATGTGCAGTGTGTGCACCTACAATAATGACGGTGACTTTGAATTTGCACTTTATTTCCTTATTCTCAATTTCTATCGAATTAAAAAATGTATTCATTGTTATTAACATTTATTGGATACTTCAAGGGTTAGTTCATACTCCTGCACAGCCAGCACTAGTATGGACTTCCGTGCAAGTAGCTATATACTGCCAGAGTTAATGTTTGTTTTCGTGCTCCATCACATTCTCCCAGCGTTAATGTTTGTGTTTATATTTCCACGTTGGACTGGGATAGCCTGCTGGTTTTCCTGACACCGTTAGCCTCTGCATCTGAAACCTGAAACACACGAATAATGTTCCATAGTTAACGATGTCACTTGGTCCCGTGCCTTGGAAGGAAGCATCATCGGGCCTGGTTAGTGTCGCGGATTGGTGATCGAAAACCTGAACGTGTTCGTTTCTGCTCCATATAGCTTGGTTCGAAACTGCTTCTGTTCACTCCGTGGGGAATGGGTATCGATAGTATGAGATCACATGCTGACCTTTTAGAACACGGCATCTTAGGCTATATACTCCCCAGGGAGGCGAGAAGGAAAGTGAATGCACAGTGATACATTTTCGGGAATAGTAATAACATTGCCCTTTAAGGATGCTTCCGGGCATAGATCTAGCGCATTGCGAGTGTACATATTATAATTTTATTTATCAGTGACTATACTGGTAACGGTGACCGGTGACTATCCTGGTAATGCTCCCGAGGTAACGGTGGCCAGGGGTTAAGGGTGATGCGATGGACACGTGTTGGACCGCCTCGTACACAGAGCAGTGACAACGGCGTGCATGTCAGTGAATTCAGAGTCGGAGAAACATCACCATTCACCACTCTGGGTTTGGTGGACGTACGACGTCAGAGATGACGAGGTAGAAGAGAGTAGAGGTGCACCCCACTGACCCAGTCTTACTCTGACGCCGGTAGCCAGTTACGTTGATGTGAGAATTGATGTGAGAATTAATTCTGACAGCTGACTAACTGAAAATCCTGACAGTATTTGAAAAACACTTCTATTACAAGATTCCACGTCGATTCTCTGTGTTAAAAGACAGGCGTGTTAAATCACTTGTCGACCGTCCCTGGATGTTAGTCTAATAGGCCGAGTTGCTTGCACTGATCAAATACAACGCTTTATGTTATTTCTGAAAACATCTAATTTCACTGCTGGATGGCAAATTGAATACTGTAGAGAAACGCCAAGAAAGATCAAGGTAGAAGCCCGCGTAGGACATATTTGGAATTGGGTCATCGAGGACATTACTGTGGCCTGGTGTATGTGGGGTGATAGCCTGAGGACACACATTGCTACTGATTACTGTACAGTGTAGCAACAGGCAGCCTGTCGATATAACACAACACTTTTTCTTTTCATCCTCTTAAACAATGGCCGATATTCTTTACTTCCGCCACTGGATCTCTATACTTCTTTACTTCCGCCACTGGATCTCAATACTTCTTTACTTCCGCCACTGGATCTCTATACTTCTTTACTTCCTCCACTAGATCTGAATACGTCTTTACTTCCGCCACTAGATCTCAATACTTGTTTACTTCCGCCACTGGATCTGAATACATTTTACTTCCGCCACTAGATCTCAATAATTCTTTACTTCCGCCACTTGATCTCAATACTTCTTTACTTCCTCCAATATATCTCAATACTTCTTTACTTCCGCCACTGGATCTCAATACTTCCTTACTTCCGCCACTAGATCTGAATACTTCTTTACTTTCGCCACTGGATCTCAATACTTCTCTAGTTCCGCCACTGGATCTCAATACTTCTTTACTTCATCCACTAGATCTCAATACTTCTTTACTTCCGCCACTAGATCTCAATACTTCTTTAGTTCCTCCACTAGATCTCAATACATCTTTACTTCCGCCACTGGATCTCAATACTTCTTTACTTCCGCCACTAGATCTCAATACTTATTTAGTTCCTCCACTAGATCTGAATACATCTTTACTTCCGCCACTGGATCTCAATACTTCTTTACTTCCGCCACTAGATCTCAATACTTCTTTACTTCCGCCACTAGATCTGAATACTTCTTTACTTCCGCCACTGGATCTCAATACTTCTTTACTTTCGCCACTGGATCTTAATACTTCTTTACTTCCGCCACTAGATCTGAATACTTCTTTACTTCCGCCACTAGATCTGAATAATTCTTTACTTCCGCCACTAGATCTCAATATTTCTTTACTTCCGCCACAAGGAGATATTGAACATCAGTCTTAGAGGATGGATGTCAACGTTCTAGAGATGAAGTGTTCATCCCAGTGTAGTAACTATGATGTTTCTGTTTGAGAGTACAGAGAAACGCGGCAGTAGCTATATTAGTGTTCCTTTAGTGAAATAGCTTGAGAGAGCACGAGAGAGAGAAAAATAGCCTGACCAGCACCAGAGCCGGAACCCCTCAGGGCCGAGTAGGTGTGTGTCTGACGTAACGAACTTCAGTTGTGGAAACGGGGGCAGCTTTGCCACAGGGCAGGTGGACAGTTGACATGAGATTTACATTAATGAAGATGAAAGTCAGTGGTAATACTGTCCTCGACGTTACAAACACGTGGCTGTTGCAGGACGCTCAGAGTGGATTACTCTCCTCGCTGTGTGATCAGCTCGTTTCTCTATGGTCATCAGAAAATCAGGCCTCGTGAAGTCTCACAAGCGGAGTGCATGTCGAGACGGCGACAGAGGTGCACATGCATCTGTATTTGCGCTAGGTATATATCTATGTTGGTTATGTGCGGTCATGATCAATATGTCTCCAATATACGTACTTCTATGCCGGAACGACTTACCTGGTCATTCGATTGGATGATTCCACATTACCACTCCTAATGGAATCTTCAATATTATCTAAACCTTCGCGAGAGCTGCCGTCATTGTTAGGTTACTGAAGTGATAGATTTTCATTAAACGAGATGAATGTTGTTTACTCAATTGATTCGTACAGGAAGAATCAATAGGGTGCACTGTCGGTCGTGATTCCAGATACGTCGGTCGCACTGATGTCCCATGTTGTCTGAGGTTGTCACACCGCTGTCCCATGTTGTCCAAGGTTGTCGCCGTGCTTCTTGTTGTCTGTGGGCACACAGATAATAGGATAACAGTCTGCCCTCCAGCTTATTACAACTAAGTAACTTGTATAGATACTTGTCTGCACAATAGGACGACACTACTCTTGATACTGAGGAAGCCTATTCTGAACATGTCAACACATCTCAATTACACATATGTGTTCCTGCTGGTTTCGAGGTATAGGATCCACACTGTTGCCATCATTACAACCAATATTAGTGATATTTTGGAATGGAATATTTTGCTCATTGTCATGCGTTGTACCCGAGGGCAGAAGTGGGACAGGACTAGCCTAGATGACAATATTGTTGGGATTCAGTTGACACAGCTAATGGAATGCCACCACGCAGCATGTCTGACAACCGTAAACCTGCTTCCGACACGGACGTGTTGTGTCCAATTAATATATGGTAGAATATATGTTCATATATATCCACACTAATTATTTGATTAAACCTAACATTTCGGGGAACAAAATGACAGATACCAAAAGAGTGAAGCTGCAGGAAAGTCTGTAGATCACATGTATCATCTTGGCTGCTGATATTGGTGGAGACATACGTAGAAAGGGGTCCTATGTAGTGTTCCTGGGACAACTGAGTTACCACAAGGTGTAGCCTGGTGATTTCCTACCTGTAATGACATCAACTACGCCGACAGTGATCCCATTGCCCTGTGTTAAGGACTGCTATTGGGGTGTTTATCGTATTGCGCGGTATATAATTATCATATTGAGATACATTGCTTTGTATCGTGGTAGTCAATTTGATGTAATAGTCTCGTTTCCGTATATCACAGTACTCATGTCCATTTTCATCATAACTCATAGAGTCATAGTGAAGGATTTGTATAATTATCATAGTACTCATATTGAGTCATTTGTGTGATTACCGTGTACCATTGTACTGATAGTTAGGTGTGGGTATCAGTACTAACTTAGGAACTATCTGATGCGGTTTACTGTACTTATAGTTAGGTGTCTGTGTATCACTGTACACATAATGAGGTGTCTGTGTTTCACTGTACTCATAGTGAGGTGTCTGTGTTTCGCTGTACTCATAGTGAGGTGTCTGTGTTTCACTGTACTCATAGTGAGGTGTCTGCGTATAAATGTACATATAGTGAGGTGTTTATGTATCACTGTACTCATAGTGAGGTCTCTGTGTTTTAGCTGGTGGCCAATGGCGTGCTATTCCTCAGTGTCAACGTGGCCGGGGTGTTCATCCACAACCTCACTCAGAGGGCGCAGCGGAAGACCTTCCTGGACACGCGCAACTGTATCGCCGCCAGGCTGGACATTCAGGAGGAGAACGAGAAACTGGTAGATCCACTATCCACACTCCACCATCCACATCCCACCATCCACATCCATCAATCTACATACCACCATGATGCACCATCCACACCCCTCCATCCTCAGTCAACCATCAATCAACATCCCACTATCCATACTCCACCATCCACACTTCACCATCCACACTCCTCCATCCTCAGTCAACCATCCACATCCCACTATCCATACTCCACCATCCACACATCACCATCCACACTCCTCCCATTACAATCACATCCGACCATCCTCATCATCGACAACTAACCCTGCCATCCACTGACAATCCCCACCATCATTATAACAACTCTCAACTTCACAGCTATTACCACCAGTTATAAGCATCCCCAACCATCCAACATGCCAAGTAATACATATTTGTACATGATTCTCAGCTTATTCGTTGTGTCTACATTTCAAGTTATAATACAGTTTTTGCTAACTATCGAGATCTATTTCATCCAACAGAAGATCGATGAAGTATTGGCATGAATACTTTGGCGGGCATTCAAATATTGTGAAGTGTACTTTCAATTTCTTGTCCTGTCATTGTGTCTTCACGTTTCTTCTCCTTCAGGAAAAACTGCTACTAAGTGTCTTACCTCAACACGTTGCCATGGAGATGAAACATGACATCACCACGCCACATCACGGGATATTCCATAAAATCTACATTCAACGTCATGACAACGTGTCGTAAGTTATCTCCTAGCCCATGTGTTGTATCTGTAGTAGATTCCAGTATGGGTCACTAGGTAAAATCTATACATACCGGTATTAACGTACAATTCAATAGCAAACCCGCCTAAGAGTAAGATTCCTACCTTTCCGCTTTATTTCATATCAAATATTACATTTCACATCAATTGTTTTCAGAATATTGTTCGCGGATATAGTTGGCTTTACGAACCTGGCATCACAATGCACAGCACAGGAACTAGTCCGAATCCTCAACGAACTGTTCGGGAGATTCGATCATCTTGCAAAGGTGAGAATCACATTCACTCCCGTGAAAGTTGACTCAATGCATTTCAAAGATGTTTCTGTGTATTAGTCTGAGTACCCTGTTTTCAGACAGGAAGGTTCACGCTATAGTGTATGTATATACGGCCATGCAGCGCGGGCATGTCTTTCATCCAACTGCACCTCGTCTGTGTTCCAGAACAACCACTGTCTACGTATAAAGATCCTAGGAGACTGCTACTACTGTGTCAGTGGGCTGCCTGAACCCCGGGTGGACCACGCCCACTGCTGTGTGGAGATGGGGCTGGATATGATAGACGCCATCGCGTGAGTTGATCTTCCCAGTCATAGTTGATCTTCCCAGTCCTAATTGGTATCTTCCCAGTCCTAGTTGATCGTCCCAGTCTAGTTGATCTTCCCAATCCTAGTTGAGCTTCCCAGTCTAGTTGATCTTCCCAGTCTAGTTGATCTTCCCAATCCTAGTTGATCTTCCCAGTCCTAGTTGATCGTCCCAGTCTAGTTGATCTTCCCAGTCTAGTTGATCTTCCCAGTCCTAGTTGATCTTCCCATTCCTAGCTGATCTTCCAATTCCTAGTTGATCTTCCCAGTCCTAGTTGATCTTCCCAGTCCGAGTTTTTTCTTCCAGTTCTAGTGGATCTTCCCAGTCCTAGTTGATCCTCCCAGTCCTAGTTGATCGTCCCAGTCCTATTTGATCTTCCCAGTCCTAGTTGACTTTCCCAGTCCTAGTTGACCTTCCAAGTCCTAGTTGATCTTCCAAGTGCTAGTTGATCGTCCCAGTCTTATTTGATCTTCCCAGTCCTAGTTGTTTTTCCAGTTCTAGTGAATCTTCCAAGTCCTAGTTGATCTTCCCAGTCCTAGTTGATCTTCCAATTTCTTGTTGATTTTCCAAGACCTAGTTGATTTCTTTCCATATAGTGGATCTTCCCAGTCCTAGTTTGCATCCTTAACCTGGATGTGCTCAATGTGTTGAAAGAACGCTTATTGACTTCTTATCAGGAGAACACCAACTTGGCAGACATGCAGTCACGGTTTATTGATATATTTCATGATCAAATGTATTTTACCTGAAAGTATGTGTATTTTATTTGTCTACACAAGTATATTGAGAACAAGCTACAGTTTCCACATGTTCTGCTGGTTTTCAATATTTTCAGTTGAAATACGTTTGACCATGAAATGATTTATGTGTCAACAAACCGTGACTGTATGCCTGTAATCTGTACGTGTATTCACATATTTATGCCTGAAATCTGTATATTATGTTGGTTGATTCCTAACTTTGCGTGCAGTGTTAACATAAGAAATTCAATTTTAATATGCAACCTAGATATTCATGTATCCCTCAGTCCCTACACTTTCTATTAATAATCTATTAAGAAAACTACCACGATGTGAATGAATAAAATTCCCACCATTATCGAAAATTACAGTAAAAAAGGGAGGCAATCTATTTAACATTACAAACAACCTTCATTGTGAAAATACAACACTGGGCCATCAGGCTTACGGTAATAGCAGCAGTTGTTCTAATGACGTAAAGAAAACACCGTTATCATCAGACGAGCCGACAACAGCTGGTTATGCTAAATATACACGCCAATTAAATAACAGTTTACGATTCCATGCCCAGCCATACACAGAATACTGGTAATGCTGGATACTGCCTTCTGATAACAGACCTTCTCTGCAGACCTTCTCTGCAGACCTTCTCTACAGACCTTGTCTACAGACATTCTTGATTGGCACTGTGTAGACCGAGTATGCCGTGTAGATCTATTAACTGTGTAGACGGTTTAGAATGTAGACTTGTAGATCATTTAGAATATAGATTGTGTAGACACTGTAGACTGTGTGGACGATATAGTGTAAGAAGACCGGGCAGGGTAGACCAGTGTAGACCACATGTATCCCGCCATATTTATATTTCCTACCGTAGTCACGGCACTCTCCAACCGAAGTAAGCTGACATTGGGAATGTAAGGACAACTGTTACGCTGTTAATATGGCCTAATATGTCCCATGCCAAACGCTAGTCTCGTTAGTCAGGGAATTGCGGCGATTAAGGCAAACAAGTCGACAAAACAAACCACTTTGTCAGAGTCATTATCGGCGCGTGATACCATCGGGTGTATGTGCATTTGGGAATCCGAGAAATAACGTGGATAGATCGATTAGCGGTAACGGTTGTTGTCATTGGCTTAAAGAGACCGGAAGTCAGATTCAAGGAAATCATACATTCTCAAGTGATAATAAACCCGCTATATTTCTGAGTCATATCCTCGCAATATTGAAGAAGATAAAGAAGACATGGTTGAAGAAGAAGAAGCAGATGCACTATGTAACGGAGGATGGCGCGCTCTACAAATGCACATATTATTATTATTATGATGATGATGATGATGATGATGATGATGATGATGATGATGATGATGATGATACAACTTATTTAACGTCAGAAATGTATATAACAAAGAACGTTGGCTCTGTATAGCTATTATTGATTAAGATTACATAACGGAAACGGTAGCAGTGAACACATCTCCCGAGCTCACATACTCTTTATCAATAATCCCCTCTGAGAGTTCCTCCGACACGTACCAATGTTCCTGGAATCTCCAGAGTTTAACCAATGCATTGCCCGCGTGCCTGCTTGTATCTAATATATTGCGTCCTCCGAATACTTTGTGGATAAAAACCGACGGATCCCTATCACTGCATGGTACTGACGCACCACTCTACAGTTGAACTCCCGATACACTTCCACAATTACAATAACATAATGATTCCTTAATTTCATAATATACTATACAAATAATAATAATAAATATTCCAGTTATAAAGCGCATGACTCCATGCTAATGCATGCTCGAAGAGCAATATAATATTAATAATAGCATAATAATAAGGTGTCCATAATATAATACAAAATATGTCAATAATATCGTGTTAATATAGTAATTAACAATAGCATGCTAATAGAGTGTATAATGCTAATATGTACTTTGCCAGTTGATTGTATGTTACGGTATATCACATGCACTTTGTAGATCTGTCTGCGAGTCCACTGACGTCAGTCTCAACATGCGCGTGGGGCTGCATACAGGGCGCGTCTTGTGCGGGGTTCTGGGCTTGAAGAAATGGCAATATGACGTATGGAGCAATGACGTCACTCTAGCAAACAAGATGGAAGCTGGAGGAATTCCTGGGTAAGAATATAGCTTTCTATAACTGAAATGTAATAGTGTATGTTTCTTGTAATACGATGCAATGCTTAACACGTTCAAATTCGTGTAATACTAGTATATGCTAATGTTTTGAATTAATAGTGTATGCTACCGTACAACTAGAGCATACTGCATATAGTCCGTAGTGACCATGACCTCCATCTTGTCTATGTTCTTCCTTCAGGCGTGTACATCTGACACAGACCACACTGGACGACCTGCACGGCGAATATGAAGTGGAACCGGGAAATGGCGGAGAAAGAAACTCTTGTCTGAAAGAGAAAGGAATAGAAACATATCTCGTCAAAGTCAAACGCCCCCGGAAAGTAAGTCAGAACCCAACTGTTCGTACCTTCCCTTCTAGACAAAGTTGCATCGTCTCCATTATCACACTACTAGCTCATATGAACGTTTTAGATTCTGGACTTCTTCCCTTCTATCCAGTATGCATTCAATAGTGCTATTAGTTTATGTGTACATTCCATTGTTTAGTTTGTTGTACATGGTAATATACCGTCTCCATTTGATGACTGTCCTCACTAGTCCGTGATCCTCACTAGACAATTGTCCTCAGTTGACATTGATAAATCCACTCAGTAGATCACTATCTTTAGTTGACAAAGATCCCCACTAGATGCTTTAACGGGGGTGGGTTTTCTTATTAATCGACCACACTGCTTCTCCTACGTCTGATGTACGTACCGGATGTCGACGAGAGTGACTCACCAGTTATATGTCTTCAACAGCAGCAGGTATTCCAGCAGAAGGACTGGACAGGTCTACGTCCTAAGAAGTTGTCCTTCCGGAATGTCACCAACTGTGTGATGCGACTGATGCAGTCCGTCAAGTTCAACGCCGAGATCCCCTTCCAGAACGTCCTGACACCCACACAGGAAGACAAGCCTGTCCACAAATATGTAAGTATTGCGCCAAGATAACTTCCCTATCGTCAAACAAGTTAACATGATGCCTTTGGTCAATGTTCACCTCTGGTCACGGTGAGGAACCTTGGTTGTAGAAACCGGAAGTCTGCCCCGTTGCGCTCAGCATGTACAGGAAGCTAACTGAGTAGAAAGCACTGACGTATGCTGAGCTGACGAATCCTAACAGTTGTAGGACTGGGTTGACTGTATTGTCGGCAGTCCATGATGCAACTTCTGCGCTTTCCAGCTCTCACATTAGGCAATACATACGTCCGCTTTACATAGGAAGAAGCTTTATGCTTGGAGCCTGTACGTAACCATCATCGAACGCAATAACCAAGTAAATCTACCAACTGTTTACCAAATGTTACAAGCCATTGCACTTGTAGTCATTATTGACCAGGTCTTGCCACTGGCTGTGCTGTAGTAGTCATATTATAGCTCAGCTTCACAGGATATACACGGATAGTTGTTTATTGGAGTTATGTCTTCATTCAATTACTCCGGTCAAGTCCCAGGTTATAAAAGGGAAATCCGGAGATCTACGAGCTGGATGTAGACGGTGTAGACATTAGATCTGCCCAGTCACCAGAAGCAGCCATTACCGTGGAATTCATGTGGCTGGAGAACTGACTGAAATCCAACAAAGGACCCATCATTGCTCATTGGGCCCTATATTGGCCGTGTGCCGCCGCCAATGACTGGTCCAGACATGCCCCTAAGACCAAATAATTCGCCTTTCTATTGCAACCCTTGCACTCTTGTTTAAATGATGGTAGATACTGCGTATGTAAGAAATGCATTTCCTGGAATTCCAATCTACTTGAATAATAATTACATAGTTATTCAATAGTTTGAAATATTCCAATTGATGTTGGTATAATCGATATGTTAGGTCATCGATATAACTATGCCTCCAGCTTCGCCCACATGTGGACATTAAACATTCTGTATTAGACATTATACATTCTGTATTAGACATTAGGTTTGAGAGAAGCAAGATATTGGTGCTCTGTACATACAAGTTTCACTGCATGACTTATGTCACTCATTTTCTGTTTCAGAGTGTGTTTTCTTCCATGTCGGACAAATTGCGAAAACCTTTCAAAGAACGGTGAGCTAATATTCCAATTAACTCAACACGCAAGCATCACGTCCGTGGGCTGTTTACAATATTCAATATATATGTAAATTATATGAGAAATTAGAATCATTGCTATTAGTTCACCAAATCTATTTCAATATCTTATATCTTTCTACATGGGAATCGCATTTACGGGCATCATAGTTATGTGGGTATGGATTGAACGGATACTCTACATTGACCAGCCCACCGCCCCGGGAACAGGCTAGAATAAGGCCATACCCCTGGGTCCGTATGCACAAACGTAGTTCTACCACAGTTTAGGCTAAACTACGTTTAAGCGACGAGTTATACCACTGTCGGTGTGATCCTTAAACTACGGTTTAACTAAACTACGTCTGTGCATACGGA
>JAVCKZ010059608.1:0-15730 GCA_034780755.1 Lepetodrilus elevatus
AGAGAGAGAGAGAGAGAGAGAGAGAGAGAGAGAGAGAGAGAGAGAGAGAGACTGAAAGAGGGAGGAGAGATATACTGAGAGAGAGAGAGAGAGAGAGAGATATGAGAAATAAATATGAAAGAGAGAGATAGAGAAAGAAAGAGAAGATAAATAAAAAGATAGTAATAAAAGAGAGAAAATGAGGAAAGAGAGAGACAGAGAATGAGAGAGAGATAGAGAGAGGGAGAGGGAAGAGTAACATGTTTCAACTCTAAATGCCACCACAGACCAATATCATCATCAATGGTATGACTACGAGCTTGATAGTACATACAATACAAACATCTCATTCAAAAACAGTCATTATTTATGGAGATCTGGCATTTAATCAGCTGGAACTAGTTGACATATGTTTCATAAGCCTCCCCTGAAGCTGTAATTCTCTGATGGGTCCAGCCAAGGACCAGAATGAGGTCTGAGGTCTTCTATGCAAGACTACAATACCTCCATACCTGAGACCAGAAAGTGGTCTAAGGTCTCCTGTGTAAGGCTACAAGACCTCCATGCTTGCCTGTAGGCCTAGAGTCTGTCAGGGGTAATTTACCATCATGATCACCGCCAAAGCGTCTGACACATCACCAACTTTCATCAGTGTAATGCTACTCTCTGTTAATCTCATGTTACCATGATCACGTTTCTCACCGGATCATTTCTTATTGCTACCACTTCAGGGATCTGTGCTTGTTCTTTGACATTCATTGATATATTGGGGCTCTTGTACTTTACGTGTGGAATATTTGGGGAGAAGTCCTTATGGAAGAAAAAACCCAGCTATGATGAAATTCCAGTATTTGTATCATTAACATTACATACTGTTTCTATGACTGTTTTTGATGCTACTGGAACTTACTAAGTACTATTCCTGATGCTATTATACTAGCTACTGTTGCTGCTGCTATTACTATTATTACAGTACTTATTACGGTACTTCTTACAGTATTTCTTATGGTATTTATTACGGTACTTATTACAGTACTTATTACGGTACTTATTACCGTACTTATTACCGTACTTATTCTACCACAACTATTATATCACTGATATTATTATTTTATTACAATTACTACTACTACTACAACTATGTAGTACTACTACTACCACTAATAATAATAATAATAATAATAATAATAATAATAATGACTACTACTACTGTATATACTGTTGCTTCTGAAATGATAATTGTACTACAACTACCACCACCACCAATATGTAACTTTAACTTGAATCTTAAAAGCAGCTTTAAACCCCATTAAATTTTTTCTTAAATATACCATAAACTATTTACTAATATACTGTTACTACAGATACTACAGATACTACTACTACTACTACTACTACTACCACTACTAACTAGAGATGACAATATAGTATATACTAACCAAATTATATGCTATTATAGTACACTCATTCTGACAGTACAATGTTACACCCTCGACAGCATGTACATCTATATCCCTGAGAGACTCCTAACACCAGTCAATTTGTAGAGCTTTTATCTCAATTCACAGATTAGTATAAAATCCCCAGGGATATTGGCAGAGTATCAGTAACGGGCCCTGAACAGGGGGCTGATTTGGAAGGACAACAGTTTAGGGGCTATTTACAGGCTGAGATGGCAAGGCTGCATGTCTCCCCTGTGGCTCAGGTTAACATTGAAATAGCCCAGTAAAGTTTGGCAATGACAAAAGAATAATACACCAATAATGTAGGGTATATTCTGCATTGTAGTGAAAGTATGGGGAACAAAGCTCTATTACTTCTCGTCTTTGATAAACTTGCATAAAATACAAAAGTTTATACCTTCAAATATAATTGGTATCCTACATCAATACATATTAAAGGTACATGCATATCCAAATGTACATGTATATGTATACCAACAATATACATAGATGTTATAATCACAATGTATTACAACATACCGTATGGTAGGTTTTGTAAATATTCCCAAATGCATGTTTTGTTAATGTTATGTATATATTCTCAGCTAAACATCTACATGTCAAATTATTTATTAATAAAAAAACTTTAAAATTTAGAATCATTACTTTTTCAAGATGATTTTATGTATACTCAAATAATAAAACTTCAACAAAAACATCCACAACTGGTTCTCATGATCATGTAACCACGTTAATGTCTGTATTCTCATTATTCTGTGACATTGCGACTGCAAAGAATATCTACTTTATTCAAACTGTCTTGGTATTTTTCAATGGAAGCCGACAGTTGAAAGTTGATATGATATGAAACAGGATTGTACGACATATCTACTTTGACTGAACGGCATTCTTAACCCAGATATTTCTTTAGAAAATTGATTTGAAATTCTCTTCCACAGCGGTTACCGATCAGTATTTAAACCCACATTTATCAAAGTCGGTAATAATTGCACGAAAATAGACTGAAGCCAGGGATGGTAGTGCTTGGTAATGATCTCATCAGAAATAGTATTGAAACGTGAGAAGTAATGAATATGGAACAAAAATCAGATTAATATACAATTGATTTGTTCCTTGTCCACATTTGGTGTCTGCATTTCATATGAACACCCACATAGAGAATGGCCCATGAGATACAGAAAATATGTTCAAAGTTGAAATTATGGTTCATATTGAGGAATATGATATTTTAATCATGAATATGGTATTCTAATTATTCATGATAATCTAATTACTTAATATAATGTTAATCATGTAAATTATAGAAAAATGCTGGAAAATATTTGTTATTCCATTGTCCAATTGCATCAATAAGCCTGGGCAATGCAGGTTTACTGCAACATTCAGTGCAATGGCAATGGATGTTAAGGGTTTCCTCCTGCAATAAACTGACAAGCCGTGATATAAGTGAAAGACTCTTGAAAGCGGGTAAAAGCCCCAATCCCATAAATAAAAACATAACATGGCATTTAATATGGCCACTAATGTCTATCAAATGAAATATGCTCCTGAAAATATCCGGATATAAAAGTGCCAGGTTCTTTAAAACAGGAACTACTCCAAGTTTTATGGGGCAACTTATGGGGCAACGTGACACTGCTCACTGAGATTCGTCAAATTCACCTCAAATAGTACATTTTCTACATAATTTACTGATGATAACAGTACAGATACAGATCCTCCTATATATATCTATATTTATCTATGTATTGCATATTTGCATAACCTACCACACAGTTCCAATTTGAAGCAAATCTTGAATAAATATCTAAGAATGTGTTTCCTACATGCATCATTATAGAGGTCCAGGTTTGAACAGTTAACCATTCAAACCTTGGTTTCTAAAAGATTTTCGATTCCAGGTTAAAAATCAATGAAAACTTGCACTAGATATTTAATGAAATAATATTCATTTATTCTAATAATTACAATATTGATTTTGTTCTTAAATTTTAGTTTATTTTGTTGGTAATAGGTTATTTGTTAAATATTCTTCTGTGAAGTGCTTAAGAATGTCTGTTTGTTGTGATAACTTAAAAACATATTTGTCTACGACTATGTCTGCACTTTTAGCATATTAATTATTACCAGCGTGGAGACAGTAGTAGTAGTAGTAGTAGTACTACTACTAGTAGTAGTAGTAGTAGTAGTAGTAGTAGTAGTAGTAGTAGTAGTAGAAGTAATAGTGTTATTATTATTATTGGCATGACATTTATGATGTTATTATTATTATAATTATCACTATTGTTGTTATTATTATTATCACTGGCATAATATTTCTGATCTTATCAACATCATCATCATCATCATCATCATCATCATCATCATCATCAACATCGTCATCACCAACATCAACAACATCAACATCATCAACATTTCTGATATTATAGTCTGTACAATTTCAGACTAATACCAAATCCCAAATTACCCCCAAATTTAACCCCCCAATAAGCAGTACAAATTTGAAAAAGCTACTGATATATCCAGAAAGCCTAATTTTATTTTCCTTTATTTAAAAAATTGCAGTGATGGAGTGACATGCGAGTTACATTTCCTGTTGTGTCATTGCTTAGGATCCCTCCCTACTGTATAGTCCGTCTTTGATGTACGTCTGGGAGGGCATACAACAGCAATGTCCCTGGCCGGTGCAGTCCGCGGGGAGGTGTCTGGGTGGGTGATACGGACTATAGTGTTCCTGAGTCAACTCAGTCGTGCACAGTGTAGCATGCCGAACAAACAAGCACCTGTTGACAACGGGCCCACACCAGAACATTCTGACTACCAGAACCAGATTGTAGGACATAACATTCGAAAAAACTCAGTAGATAATGAATTATATATTTTTTTAAATATTTTTTTTAAAATTGTGCACTTCTGATTTTACATCAATGAATACAGGTTTAGGGTGAAGACACATTTAATTGGCAATTAATACAAATGAAGATCACACTCCAGAACATTCTCGCTACCAAAACCAGATCGTAGGACACAACATTTAAAAAATCTGTAGACAATGAATCATATATTTTTTTAATGTCTTTTACGTTTTTTGTGTGCACTACTAATTTAACTGATGAACACTGGTTTAGGTTGAAGAAGCATTTAATTGGCAAGTAAACCATTACAACAAAAAACACGCAAAAGAACGCAAATACCTTTGAGAAGTAAAATAACACTTGCTGAACCCAGTGAATGAGTCAAAGGAGTTTAACATCACTGCCGGAATCTTTCACCCAATTGCCATGATACTAAAACCAGAGACGTTGTACAGTGAATGTATCATGCCCTTTTCTACAATGTATGCCTTTAAAGGATTATTGCTCCTTTAGGAATACAAGGCCATCTTTTGAATTAAACCAATGAGATTAACACAGGACTCTAGACACCAAGGCTTCCTACCATAACCAAATCAGCTCTGATATTAAGGAGCCATTGCCTTACAAGAATGGTTTAATATTGGCTGGAAAGTGTCCAAAATGAATGTCGGCCAGACAGGCTAGACACCATTCTCCTACTATTCTCTTGCTGTTCTCTGACCATTCTCTGTCCCCATGGACCACTTGGTGCCCTGTCTGGTCCCGCTGACAGGATTCCGCCAGATTCCGCACCTCATGAATAATGGTTCCGTGGACAGGACCATTCCAGAAGGTGGGCACACAGAGGTGACTCCACATTCCGTGGTTAATGACATTTTTACTTTCAATGCCCCCATTTTTTGTTTGGGGGTGTGACCTGACAGATGACTATGCACTGTGTGAAAACTACTGGACACAGTGGCACCAATCCTAACCAGAGTTTTATGTTAAAATAAATATAGTAGTATGAAGACTTTATAATTAGTTCCAGGATTTAACAAAAATATATAAATGTTTTAAATGATTCTGGTATTGACTGTATTGGGGAAAATTGGTGAGGTTGTAGTGTGGCATGGTAGTGCATGGTGTCAAAAACCTAAAAATACGACTACTTTCATCAGCAAATGACTGTTAAAGTAGCTGGTCCAAAATGAATCAAAACATATACTGTATGCTATTGTATTTATGGGTACTGGTATTTTGAATCTCTGATAAAATTAAAGGAAATCCCTTGGTAGAGATGCTAACATTATTCTCATTTCATGAAAATTTAAATATTTCAATATAATCTTTTTTAAATAAAACATGAAAGTAAATAAGATTTTACTTGCTACTTTTATCCACATTCCTATTAAAATTAGCTTTATAATATTCAAGAATAAAATCTTTCAAATTCACAGTAGAAGAGTTAAAGTATTACGGTATTACCAGTCTGGACAGCCACAATAATGAACTACCAAATTAGCAATAAGGATGTACTGTTCCAAGACCAGTACCGATCCGATTTTGCCTCTTGAAGCAAGGATAATTACCAAACAGCAGGACATACCTACATAACGCTTCCCTAGACAATCGTGCCGATTATGAACCACATTATCATAGTAAGTCTGACCCTCTTCGCGCGACTATTTCTATGCAGATTTCGAAACGCACCGAGATCCCGGACACTATCACAGGATCATCAAGAAACAGAGGGTCATCAGGCACATCATCACATCGACAATCACGGAGCATCGCATAAATATCATACCCTGTCGGTCAGATTGTCAGATTTACATGGCCACAACGGAGATGAAAGCTTCTTGGCCGATATGCAATTTCCTTGGAGTAATGCCGCAACGGAATCTACCGAATATATGGTTTGTTCGAAATTGGGTTAAATAATATTTTTAGAGTATTTTTTTGGGGGGGGCTCTTATAATTAAAAGCACAGTTATTTAATGCAATCCTGAAATATTTAGCTTTCATTGCAAAGCTTTCAGCAGATATGCAAATTCCTTGGAGTATTCTGCCATCGAATTTACTGAAATATGGATTGTCCGAATGGTGTTAAATATTTTTCTTATTTATTAGGGGATTTTATAATTTAAAAATGCAGTCATTTAACCCTCTCCCTGCTGGATTAGGCATGGACACTGCCTCTTAGGCCATCTCCAATTGCCTTCAGCATGGAGAGGGTTAATGTAAGCCTGAAATATTTATTCTTCATTTTTTTTAGGGAGCTCTTTTAATGATAAGCAGTCACCATGTAATGGCATAATGCATCTTTAAAAAAACCTGTTCCAGATACCAATTATTTATATCTAAAATGGCTTTTCTTCTCTTCTGATGAACAAAAAAATATTGGAGTAACAATTACATTGACACTAAATATTCTGATATATTCTGAAATGATAGTGTAATGATGGCACTCGTATTAACCCCTTCTCTCCCAGTAGGATCTCAAGTTCTGACTTGATTGCTTGTAGATCAGAAATAAATGGCTCAGTTGCCCAATATGAATTTGCTTCTTATCCTGGCAAAGAGATGTTAAGCCATTGTTCAATTCTGAGTTTTTGCAGACACATGAACCTTTGAAGTGAATACTGTAAAGGATCCTCAACTGCGATGGACCCTTTGTCCCATTAACCCGCTCCATGCTGAAGGCAACCGGAGATGCCCTAAAGAACAGTGCCTGTGCCTAATCCAGCAGGGAGAGGGTTAATAGACACAAATTGCCAGATTTGGAATCCTTTGTGGTATTTATTTGCCGTAAACGTTTCCTTAATTGATTGCTACTTCTGCAGGATGCTTATTACAAAGTATATATTTATTTTAATAAACCACAAAAGGAAAGTAATAGTACTGGTTTTGACATTACTTAATATATTAATATGATGTATTGATACACTATACCTGGACATAAAAAAAAATATATACCAAAGCCATCTGGAATCGAGGATACAAGAACAACAGTTTACAGCGACAACAAGACGAGGTGCCACCACAAACATGCAGTACGGAACCAGGATGCATTGGTTGTTTTACCGTGTTTTCATTTAGGTACCTGCGATCCCTGCATTGCACTGCGGAACCTTGGCAATGATGGCAAGATGTGCACTGAACCGACCGAGTAAGCTCAGTCAGAAGTATACCACCCCGAAATCCTTCTTTGTGAAGAAAAATCATGTACACCCTTGCTGCCGTACCGAAAAAAACCCAAATGTCTGACATTTTCAATTTATACACGGGACGGGACATGCACATGCAATGTAAACATGAAGATGTGCACTCTTGCTGCAGTTGTTGCAGAGATGTAACAAGACAAAAGCACCTGCATCTTATGCAATCTGCAGAACACGTCTTCACTTTTTTTTTCTGGCTCTACAGGTGCACTTCTGTAGAGAAGTCAGTAGCTTACGGAGGTTTGGATGATGAAAGGGATCTGGAGGTGCCACACCTGACGGTTCTTTGAGCTAGAAACGTACACCCAACAATAACAAGGGCAGGGTGACGCGTCTTTTGAAGCGAAACTGTAGAATTTGGAAAAGTAACATTGATTGCAATGAAGACCAAGATGGCAGCCAAGAACAAATTACACCCAACGATAATATACGTAGGGTGACGAGTCTTTTGAAGTAAAACTGTAGAATTTGGAAAAGTAACATTGATTGCAATGAAGACCAAGATGGCAGCCAAGAACAAATTATGTACACCTAACGATAATATACGTAGGGTGACGAGTCTTTTGAAGCGAAACTGTAGAATTCGGAAAAGTAACATTGATTGCAATGAAGACCAAGATGGCAGCCAAGATCAAATTACACATAACGATAACATAGGTAGGGTGACAAGTCTTTTGAAGTGAAACTGTAGAATTTTGAAAAGTAAAGTAACATTGTAACATTGATTGCAATGAAGACCAAGATGGTAGCCAAGAAACAATTATTGGTTTTAAATCAATGTGGCTCTGTTTGGCATCAGAAAACAAAGAATTATCTACATAGACAGAAAAGGATCGCCCTCGGACATTTCAAGAAGAAAAACAATTGCTGGTTTGAGCTGGTTTATAATAATTTCCAATTACACATTTCTCAACAATTTCAAAAAATGCAAAAATGCAAGAAATACTTAACATTCATATATTATTCAGCTCCAAAGGGAAAATATATTGGGCTACATCGATTTTAATGTGAACACAAAATAGAAATAAATGTTGGATGAAAAACCTTAAGTGTTCCGCCATATAAAATGTTCAACTCCCTGATTGCAAGCATGGCAGACAAATCACATGTGCGCATGTAGATAGGATCCATTGATTAGTTTTTATCCAGATTCTAGCTTTGTCCCCATAAGTTGCCCAGAACTAATTATCATACGGAAGGAAGCCAACTGTCATCTGCGGTATTGGACAAAAATGTAAAATTACTAATCAGGAGTTGAAGGTCAGTATTTTGGAACACATGTTTGGCCAAGATAAATCCAATCAGAGTTCTTTCAACATTGTTAACGCCTATCGAGATATTTTGGTAACATTTTAGAAATTAATTTCTCATGGGTAATTGAGTTACAATCAATGAATCCGCTCAACCAATATTTTCAGAGTGACTGTTATTTTCACACTATAACATGAAGAACCAAGGAAAATAAGAAATTAAAATGTTTATTTTACGAAACATTTGAAAATACTACGCTTTCATGACACAGCCATAAGAACATCAACAATCGCATGTCATTTTTCCTCCGTCCAGAATGCATACATTACAGGATTCATATAAAATGTAAATTCACTGTGTAATGACAGATATTCATATTGCAAGTTAAAAATCATGTCCCTAATCAGCCAAGTCTGTCGATGATCACAGTAATCTCCCCTTGAATTAGTGGCATGTCTTTATGGCCCTTGTCAGTGCAGGTACTTATTTCCGAGGTCTCTTCCCACTGTCTTATTACCACGCTCTTCTGGCAAGAAGAAGTGCCTGGGTATAATTTGTCACCTCTCGATGATTCCAATTCGTTTCTCGTGCCTGTGTCGACCTTTGACATCTTGCATGCTGGATTGCAAGTGGCAATCATCGCGCTGGTAAATAGGGATGGGATTATATGGTTGTGATTGAACCAAGTTCCATTCAAAGATATGCTTATTCCAGACCGGAGGGCAGATTTATCTTTGAATAAGTAGGAACCGATACATTTGATATGCACTTCTTGAAATAAAGAATTAGCTATTTAAAGATGTTTTCTTACAAAAATACTCATGTATTTATAGTAAAATGCTGAAATTGCTATAACCAATATTTTTCATAAAATTTGTTTGGCTAAAAAAATAATTAAATAAATTATTATTGATTACTGAATGTCAAGCATATTATATTTTATTACCAACATAGAAGATAAATACTGTATATTAAAAGAGTTAAGATAAAACAAGAAATTGAAAGTCAAAAGTCAACCCTGACAAGATGCACACCACGAATAATCCTACTAATTACAAGCTAAGTGATTTTTTTTATGCTTGGCCATTTGGTGATATTAAGTAGTTTGGCGATAGTATAACACACATAGTAGTAGATACCTTTCATCTATCTCTACCGCAACTATGTTCTTCATATTAGCATGTACAGTACTGATGTAGCTGGGTGAGATATAAGATCCTCCTACTGGTCTCAGCCAGTGTTCAGTCAGTAGAGTGTTGGACTCACAATCCAACAACTTGGGTTTGAATCCCAGGCTCTGCATGGTCCTTTTTTTACATACATAAAACTATACTCTTTACATATCTATTTAATAAACTAATACCTTCATTATTTAAATCTAATAAAATATTAATAATGCAGAATATAAATTTACAATAAACAGATAAACTACATTATTCAAAAGTATATCCAATAAACACTTCTTCATATATTCTGTATATTTTTTCATATTAATAAAACCATTCATATAAGTACATCCAGAAAACTACATCTTCTTATTTGGACTAAATACACTAAACAAAGTAGCTGACTTTTAAACACACCAACACCGAGGTTACACACGCACACACAGCTGTTCGACCAAATGTCATCACGGTTTACAAACATGAAACTAATCGTAACATCTACTGCTGGGAGCAGAGACAAATGACGAGCCGCTGTGGCTTCTTTGTGCACTGCCTATGTGTTAGACAACAAAGTGTCGGACACAGTATACCACAGTATACCAAGGTATACCTTAGCCTGGCGGTGCGGAGGTGACAGTTTTAATGTGACAGCGTTAGCCACGCGGTTGAGCGGCAGAGAGAGGGGATGCCTGACCTGACCTGACAGGGGAGGGGGAAGAGGTGACTGGGGAGGGGGAAGAGGTGACAGGGGAGAGAAAGAGGGCAATGAATGACCCTGGTATTCCCCAAGCATTTTAAACAAAAACATAGCATAGAAAATTGGTTGGAAAATTAGTCAAATTGTTTATTTGTGACCGGTATAATAGTGTGAACAGAACAACGACTGGTGAAGATTGTCACAAATCCTGAAGGTCTTGCAGAAATGGCGTATTTTGATTTTATCAGCATTATCTAAGGTTTCATGAGAGCGTGGGAAAATTATCTCCTTTTTTCCTCCCCAACTGTCGGGAATGCAGAATTTGTAAAAATTAATTAGCAATATTTATATAATATGAGGGCAAAATCTCAACTGAAGGTACTTGTATTGAAAGGAAAATAAAATGTCAATAGAAGAACATTTGTGATTATTGGAAAAATATGGTTTTCATCTTGGTAGAAAAATATATATATACTTTAATAATGTTCTTAAATGCAAACTAGACCCTCACCCATTACTGCAAATATACTGTTATGTATGACTTACTCAGTCTCGCAAATTTATGAAAAATAATGAAGTCAACCTATAAAGGAATTCTAGGATATAGCAAAGATAACGTACTGTTCAACATGGCTATACACTGACCACAATGTCTCAAGTTACACCTTTTAATGTATTTAGTTTCCTGTTTTTCCGAAAACATCTTTCATCAAATGAAAAACTGACATCCAAAGCGATTCCCATTCATAAAAATCTGGTCATTCATAAAATGCGTGGGTGGTGAGCGAAATGAAGATGGCAGTACAACAGTCCGTTCTTGAATGAGCCCGTTTGTCACAGTTGCGGTATAAGCCGTTGAATAACTGTGTGTATCACACCTACTGAGAATATGATAGCCGTATCTCCGCTCATTCGCATTCATCACACTCTCATCCTGCCACCCTCACCCCCCACGTTCCTACCTCTTTACCTCCCGGTGGAATGCGGCCTTGGTGCGGCCACTCAACCATTGCATCACCTTATACCCCTTTGACATAAAAATGTCACATACCTACAACAAGGTCCTTGTCCCAGTTTAGTTTATGGATTCGTGGTTTGAATTTAAATGAGGATACATTCCAGGCTTTTTTTCAAATGTCAAATATGCTTCTGCTAAATCAAATCCACTAACAATTTAAAAATAATTACTATCATAATATGGTACTCACCGGATGCATTGTTTTGTTTTTTATATAGGAAGCCAAACCAATTCTCAGATTAAAAAAGCCACTAGCAAATTAAAAGGATTTATTATCTAATAGTATAGTACTCAAAAATAGTCAAATGTGTTTCCGCTATCAAATCCACTAAAAATTTAAAAGGAATTATTATCTTATCATATAGCATACATCACATTAATAATAATTATCCTTAAAAATTAATTATAATAATTACAATTTAAATGCACACACGACAACAGGAAATGTACCACTGTAGAATAACACCCAATAATTTGAAACCTGTTGATTTACGCATAATGTTGGCATTCGGCGTTGAAAGACGATTTATAGAGATGTGAAACATGGAATTATACGGATGGGGGCTTTAAAAGAAGAATGGCCCTTTAATTCATCTCTATAGTTCCGTAGCTTTGGGCCTGTCCTATAGGTGTCTGTTGTAGCTCTGTATGCAGACAAGTTCTCCAATTGTCACATCGAATGAGTCCCGTCTCCGAACATGTCTATCTCATGCATTGCAACCCCTCATTTTGTGCTCTCAACTCTAATCCCATGCTTTATAGAGCTGTCTTGGGTGAGAATAAAGGCAATCGTAAACTATGTATAAGAACATGCAGACTTATCCTGTAGTCATTGTTGTATTGTAAATGTAGTCAGTTTGAATTATACCAGAATAAGAGCTCAACTGAAGTTATCGTTAACCATGAAGAACTTTTGTGAAAAGAAAAGAAAAATACATTTAAAATATTTATTTTAAAAACTCGAAAAAATATAATTTTTGATGGAGAAATGAATACCAAACAGTATGATAATATGCATCTAGATTTTGTTTTGAGAAGAAACAAATCTATGTAAAAATTGTGTGCTTTATTGTATATATTTTAATTAAATCGCAAATGTAAATGACTGAATATTTCCTTCTGTATTTCATTTCTCACAAGAATGCCTGTACCACAATTTGTACGCAGAACGTAACAGTTTTGAAAGAAAAAGACAATTGTAAGTGGTTCACTATCTAATCCCATGCTCTTGATTATGTATTTTGAAATCAAATGAAAGGAAATGTTTGCAGTTTATATTGGTACAATACAAATTGTCATGACATTGTGTTCTATGAAAATTATCAAAACCTCCTTTTCCAATTTCCCCCCATCTTTTGAAGTTAAACGTATTCAACCTCTCATTGAAAGCCAGCTGACAACTATTCTGATTTATTACGTGTTTAATTACTTTTTACACAACATCAAAAAGTAATGTTTTATTGGTAAAATAATTTCTTTTTAATAAATTCTCATTTAATCTACACATTTATCAAACCTAACACTCTTCTTCACACAATTAGCTGAACTTTCGGAGCAATTATACGAGACAGGGCTGTAATATATCCCTTTTACTGCAATGCAATGCCTATGTATGTCATCACCAGTCTATTTAATTTGACATGTCGTCATGGACTACAACATGATTCATATGAATGTCGTCACAGGTCTGTTTAATTTTAAATGTTGTCACGGCCTGTGAAACAATTCTTATATGTATCATAATGTCAATACAGTTCTGTTTGATTTGACATGTCATCACGAACCGCAACACAATCCTACATGTCGTCACAGGTCTACTTGACAATAGCCGTAATATCCAGAAACAAAAGAAATGATGTCATGTATAAAACTACAAGTCGATAAAATCTATAAAAATTGCTTTTATGTTGGCGTTTTATTTAGGTATCATGTATAAAGATTTTGACACAATGAAATAAATGGCTTCTCTCAAAAACACTACCTATACATAAAATGCATATCTATACTTTTGCAATAAATGTGATTTAACCCTCTCCATGCTGAAGGCAACTGGAGATGCCCTAAAGGACTGTATCTGTGCCTAATCCAGAAGGGAGGGGGTTAAAGTAAGTGTACATTTTCACAGGCAATTGATGCATAAAAAGTTAATTCGCAACAATCAATTTATCCATATTATAATAGACATGATAGGTATGGGAGATTACTGGTAGACAAAAGTGGTCGGTATATTCCAAAATTACTGCAGAAAACAGTGGTAAACTTCATCTTAAAGAAACAAAAATATAACCTGTAATTTAAAAAAAAAATGAATTAATAATTAAGTTGTAAAATAAATGACACTGTAAGAAGTAATTTTATATTAAATTCATGAACAATTACAACAATTTCAGAAAGAATACAATAAGTGTGCTATTCATCAAGAACATAGGTCTTCAAGTTGGTTAAATCTCAGCATTGGTGTTACTTATGATGGAAAACTTACATGCAGAAATGCTTCACATTTGATTGGCTCTCTCATCAGACACTCTGATTTGATTGGTTCTCATCAGAAGACACTCACAACTCAGAGCAATACACATTCTCACCATGAGTTGGACAAATCATTCGGGAATTAAAATTTAAATTAAAAAAGTACTTGATGACATACCTTGACAACTGGTGCTGTTTATTTTATTTTAACAAATTGAAACATTTGTGAAACTGCAAAGAAAATTGCCATTGTTTTGTTTTCTATGTCAAGTTGAACTTCCTTGCACTCTTCTGTGTCTTACTGAACAACCTCCAGACCAATTACATTCTTGAAAGCATAAAATCCACATGAAAAATTGAACATTGAATTTATCAGAGATTTAACAGGGATTAAAAGTGGTTTTTTATAAGTCTAAATATACACTTGCATGCACATGCACATACACATGGATACACACACACAAATTACACAGGAGATGAAGACGTCAAATGTGGCATTCACCTCAAGTGGATAACTCCCGAAATAATAATCCTCCAATCCTCCATTTCTATTTCAGTTTCTGCGAGATAAAACCTCAATCTAAATTTGACAGCCTTGTTACACGTCATATCCTTTCGTTGACTTCCCGCTTTAACTCTTGACAAAAATAACATTAAAATTACCCTGAATCCGCCTTAATGAAGGATTTCATCCCTATTTTTTCTCACTTAGTCTTCGGAGTCCTGTTTTTATCGACTTTGCTGCCAAGACACTGCGAAGACCAATACGAGGATATTGCAAAAATCGCTACCTGACCCATAATGCACTCATGCCAAAATGATGTCACGGACAACAGGAAGTGACCTCAATTTCTCTGATTTGTCCGAAATGAAAAGTTAATCACCCAAAGCTGCGTGGCATGGCAAGTGCCGAGATTGTCAGGGATAAAAGGGGGGTGCTTTTCAATCGAATCGCAGATTGCCCTAGGAGACTGCTAACAACACGACACATTATGATGGGACTGCAACTGGATAGTCCTTGTCAATGGAACTGCAAGATGATAAACAGTAACAATAAACTTGTCGTTGATTATTTTATTTTTACAAATAATGCTAAAAATTATTTAAAAATATAATTTAATAAATATATAATTATTATAATATTTTCTTTGAATATTTTACAATATAAATTGGAACATTATTTATAAGTAAAAGTATATTAGAAAACATATTTTGATTAATATTGGTCATAATATAGCTAGACTTAATGATCATGATCCCTAGTACAATTATTGAAAAGATGGCCGATAATAAGATCTAGGTTATTCATGAATTCATATATTTAATAAATTCCATCACAAATTATATTTAATTAAATTTATTATTATTATTATTACAAAATTATTATTATTTAATATTATCAATATTATCAATATTATCAATATTAATATTATTATTATTATTACTGTATTATTATTATTATTATTATTATTCTTATAATCAACACCATAATCATCTTTAATATTATATATACTTCCTAAAAATAACAATTCACCCACGAGGAAAAGACCATCTAGGCCATGAGCCAGCCCCCAATATTTTGGATATTGGTACCACCTGAGGGGAATAAGGCTCATAGTGATTTTTGGC
>JAVCKZ010059619.1:0-15730 GCA_034780755.1 Lepetodrilus elevatus
ACTACTACTACTACTACTACTACTACTACTACTACTACTACTACTACTAACTACTACTACTACTACTACTACTACTAATAATAATAATACTAATACTACTACTACTACTACTACTACTACTATTACTACTATTACTCACTACTACACGTATTTACTAACGAAGCGAGGACACCGTACAATTGAGTGTTTGTTGAATGTTTGTAAATATTTTATGTTCGGTTGAGCTTGCGAATTAGAACATAATACTACTACTAATAATATTGAGAACACATTTATATTGTTCCAAATTCATGCTCTAAAATGTGCTCAACGCGCTACATTGTTACCCCGGTCAATAATAATAATAATAATAATAATAATAATAATAATAATAATAATATGTCCATTTATATAGCGCCAAACTAGGTATGCTCATAGCCCTGATATTAAAAGCAGTCTCAAGTCAATGGATCAGTATCTCATTTTGTTTCTGTGGAATCGGCATATAGTTTCCTCACTACAACAGACCACTCTTATTCCTTCGTCAAAAACCAGTAAATAGAATTAGTCCACCTAAAGCCTAAACAAAGATAATTGTCGTGTGAAGCGCATGGAACCCTTTATTCGTTGTGGCACATCCAAGAGGCGACCTTATTTCCTGGGTGCATGGAGCTGAAACTTTTGCCTAGAGACGTCCCTTACGTTAGAATGGTACGAGGATTTGCCACACGTTCCGAAACACAGGCCGTGCAACATTGGCTTACTTCTCCGCATGTCCGACGGGCAAGGCACAGGGCCAAAGAAATCCTAATGAATAGGAACTTGTGTTGGGATGTGTGGAAAGAATTTAAAGTCAAGCGGTCGAACCCTTCCCGCTTCCAGGCACCATCCACACATAGAATATAGAAGAAAAAAAAGTTAAAATATTGTAACAACCTGCGCTGTGAAACTCCAAATTTGCAAGAACGTGGATTCTTCTTGTTGTGAAGTTCCTGCGGTGCTTAGAAGGGAGTATAACCGCTAATTTTCGACTAATAATGATCTATTGGGTTGTTGGTTGTATTCAGTGGAGATTGTCTGGAGGCACTGGCTCTCCGCGAACCAAGGGTGTTGTAGTCTCGTGTAATTGACACTATCCTCGGGGCTACCTGCTATTCTAACCAACTCTCGGACATTACTAATTGGGCATGCTTCGGGAAAAAGTCTTATTTTAAACCTAAGTTTTCTTTTAATTAAGATATCACACGGCCTTATAATTATGAAAATTGAGCTCGGTGAGTTATTTAGCGGTCCTAGCTGGTGCGGAAGCGACGGTTTAGCCGCGAGAAGTTTGCATCAAGTATTGGTGAAGGGTAAGAAACCGAGGCGTTATGCTTTGTTTTTGGCTTCACCATTAGCACACATTCGGGGGCTCTCGCGAACCACAACAGAACAATAATAGACGCAGCAAGAGTCAGTATTACATACATTGTACTGCACACATATCGCTCAACAACACATTAACCGAGTGTCAATAGTACATATATAATAATACCGCACGCATTCATACATGAGACTCTATCGCACAACACGAAACATACTGGTGGGTATTGGTAGAGTGTCAATGTTATAATATACCGCACACATTCATATCTATAGGAGATTCTACCGCACACTAAAACAAAATACAGCAACGCATCATATATATATATATATAGTATATGATCAATGTGTAATAATAATCCTAAGGTGTATAAGTACCGCATACATGCATTTGGGGATGCAATGATTCATCAATGTTGCTTGAACAGTACCGAACGCATTCATGGACTAACGCATAACACTTTCATCTATTTTCTCGTAGGTGATACGACATACGTTTTAATATTCTATTGATAGTTTAAAAAATATAAATACACCAAAACCATCTATATCCTGACGTTTCGTCCATAAATTATGGACATCTTCAGCGGATTTATTTTTACAAATACTACATAACAGTTGGATGAGCTCACAAAGAGACGAAATATTCTATTGATGGACTACATGTTTACGTTCAATAATCATGTCTGAAAAAACAACCCGCTATTAGAGTTTGAGGAGTTTAGTAGTTATACAATGAACGTAAAATACCCCAATTGTTTTATGCATAAATACATTATTCTAAAAATATCTATGGAAGTTTGCCATCGACACATTGTTGTCGTAAATTAGGCATACTATTTTTAAACACGACAAGTATCTGAAATGATGGTCGCGAAGTAATACAATACATTAACTTCTACTGTAAGAAGAATTGTCATAGTAACTATATCTAAGTCATCTGAAAATAAACCGATTAAATTACAGTATAAATTACAGTTTAAATAAGGAAGTATAACGATATATCGTTACTAATAACAATGTCTACGTCTTAATCCAAAATATTTGTCTCGCTTTAATTAAGGGTACCAGCTTTGCTTTTGTTTTTAAAATTGGAACACAGTATATACAAAAATCAAATAGTATAAGATGATACAAATGGATTTAACACGATACGAATTCCTAAATATTTAGGTACTTCTTTGGATTTCATTCAATGGAAATTCCGCTTTAACAATGAAGATCTAAAATAATTGGATATTCATTTACAAGGCCAAGAACCAGTGCATTATTTCTAGAATGTCAACGGAGGAGCTTTAAATAAGTGTAATATCATCCGGTGCTTTGATATCTATGATTTAATATGAGCCTCTAGATTGATATGATTATATTAATCAGTACAAAAAGTTAATACTATAGATTGATGTACTCTATAAACACAGGAATATATATGTCAATGCCAAGTACAGAAATGTAGAGCACTGCTATTAATGAATGTTAGAGCCTTTTATTTTGACCCATGTGATAGATTCATGCTTTATCACTGTCGAAATGTAGGTACCTGTACAAAATACCTGAATACAAACTTAAATAAATAAATTGTTATAAATTAGTACAATATTTTGTTTTCAACCTCAGTAACAAACTGTATCCAGTCAGAGAATGACGATATGATATAGAAATTACATACTTATCGGATTATTTTATTTTTATAACACGTCTAATATAGGAAAAACATTCTTGGAAATAGCTCCAAACGTAAGAAACAATGTAACTATTTTGAAGACATAATATTGTAAAATTATCCTTAATGATAACAACATCTAAGATGTTTATGCATGTTCGAAGGACTTATTGACTTACCCAACGACATACACACACGTAAATCATTAATATAAACATGCCCAGATATCCTATGGTAAAACATAAAACTATGTGTATTACTTTTAAGATTACGATTCTCTTGTAAAAAAACCAACGTTAAGGCCAACAACTTAAAATATATTTGTACACAATGTGTAATTAAGCAGGTACGGACGTAATGTCTTACCTAATGATTTCTTGTAAAAATATCCCCGTGAATGACAACAACATCAAAGAGATTTTAATATATATTAAAGGCATAATATCACAGTTGATAGACCTGTATAATGGACAAACAAATTTCGATCTGAGACTAATTTTTAGTAATTATGCTTGATTTATCTACCCAAAAGTTGTTATTTACTGATTTACTTATTCCCCAGTACTCAATAGTTATCAAAATATAGTAATGTTTTATATGAATATAGGGAACGTTCCGCTATGTATCTTGTCTTTGATGTATCAACTGAACTATGAAGGAATTGCGAGAAAATGGTGCCGTTGTGTATTATATTTTTAAGTCGTACCAATAAATTATGTCCCCTTGCATTGACATAATGAAGCAAATAACACTACGACCATAATCAGTTGGTCTATTAGTAGACTACATGAGGTTGCAGTGGAAAGTCTTTTGGAAGTACAAACATGATTTTATGTATGTCAAGTGAATGTATTTTGCAGTTGTAGCTAATAACTAGTCCAAAACAACCATAAATATCTCATATTATGCCTTTAAATACTTGTGAAGATATTTAAAAGTTATTGACATATTGTTGTTACATACACCATGGCATGACATCACAGGTTTATTGAATTTAAATATAATAAATAATAACATTCAATTTTGTCAATGAAATTGTGTTATTATACAACCTGATAGTAAATTATGTGTTACGAAATTAAATGATATAGCAGCTGAATCTGAAATCTGAAAAGGGTTGTTTGGCAGGGTTTGTTTCTTTGTCATCTCTTATCTTACATTCCAATGATATATTGGGCTATTTCTCTTAGCTATGCTTACATTCCACTGGTGTTAAGCTTGTTTCATTCCATTAAAAATAATAACTTATTTGGCATACCAGTACTACCTGATTTTACAATTATACAGCGATCATGGTAATATTGAGTAATAGCACACATTAATTACAGCCACTAATGTGACTAAACTATCTTATAATTTTCAGTTATCATGGTATATATTCATAATTGGGACTGGTTCATAGGCCTATTCAGATTACATATCAGTAATATATATTTGGGCCTAGATTCCATTATTCCGGTACGGTAATTTTGGCTCATTTCAGTTTTTTAAATTCCAGTATCATTTGGCCCATTATCATTACCATTATTACCAGATGGTAATATTTGCCGCGTGTGATTATATTATAATAATTATAATAATAATAATAATAATAATAATGGATATTGATCATTGTGCCAGATCCACCACCTAACATACCTAAAGCCTACTCAACACAACATAAAGTGCTACATTATTACCCCAATCAATGGATCAGTATGCACTCGGTATATTGCAATCTAGTAATTCCGTGCTGTTATTTACAACATTTATTTGTCCCATTCCACATGTTCTATAGAGCTGATAACAAGAAGTGCATCACTCTTGAAACTTTAAAGTAACAACACAGCGATAGAAACTAACTTTAAAACGTACTCGCCCGAATAGTGATAGAAATGTTGTGAATGAAATTTCTACTCGCCCTTAGGATACCTTTAACATTGGAAGAAATAGAGTGGCCAAGTGTTAATTACGAACCCTGCAACATACAACTCTGTCATTTTTATTAATTCTTCAAAAAAAATAATTAAAAATGGAATTCTGAATTTCTCTGCTGAACTTGTGCGTCAGCTCAGAGATCCGTCTCGGGGTCATTTAGACCCACATTCCACTTTGCACACTCCACACTCCACTCGCCCACACTCCACCCCGGATGAGATACTCATACTGAGTTTATCCAGTTACTGACAGATAAGTCTACACTGAAGCAGATAACATTGCTATACCAGCATGATACTGTGTCTAACACGGCCAGAGCTAGGGCGTGATGATAGGGCTTATTAGACATGGCCTGGATGTGCATGCAGTATCATGCGTACAATATCGGGAGAAACAATCCGTACAACACGAACTACATTGAGAACACGTGGTAATTAGTTGCCTTGTGCCGTGGCCATCACTTCACAGATTTGATTATATATTTCAATCATCAACTCTAGCCTGAATCAAGGAATCAAGGAAGTAGGATTTCGCAGTGATCCAAACATCCGAGTTCGAATCTCGTGAAGATTCTGAAATTAATTGCAAATAGTTCAGATTGGAAAGTAAATTATCTGCCCTTGGTTCGTCTGTACCAGCTGTGGTGTGTGTGTTTTATCGTGATTCCAAATAGTTTTCAATGCAGCTTTTCATTGTGCATTAACTCTCTCCATGCTGGAGACAACTGGAGATGCCCTAAAAAGCAGTGTCTGCCTAATCCAGCAGGGAGATGGTTAAAATAACACCCCACAAAACTGCTGACCAAAGTTTGTACCCCAATTTGAGGAAATAACTCTCCAGTTATCTCCCTTGCCTCTTCAGCAATATCCTTGCCCTCTGGGTCATACTATAACCATCTGACCATGGTTACACATATTTTTCGACCCATCATTATATGAAAATAATCACCCAGGCCTGTTCATTACCTGCTAATAGATAAAACCATGGAAAAGGCCCTTACTGGGTATACAGTGCTCCCTCGATATAACGCTTGTTGGGGTCCATGACATGCCACCCACGTTATAAGACCCGCGTTATATCAACAAATATAATTGGGGGGGGAAAAAAGAAGAAAGAAACATTTTTTTTGAGAGAAAAAAAAATAAATATTTCTATTTATTTATTTTTATAAAAATGGGTGTCCACATTGGACGCTGCATTGCATCCGAATCCATGGTGCATCGAAGGGCGTTATATCGAGGGAGCACTGTATTTACGTCCAGACCTGGGTATCCTTTCTTAAAGCTCTCACATCCACTTCAGACCATAGCGCTCTCGTTTACAAGTACTACTCTCGTTTACATGTGCCCGGTAGCCATTGTCATGTTTATAAGAGATCGCTATGAGAGTCAGTGATAGAACTAGACACTCGCCCGGCGGCCCGATCCATTTCTCCTAATGTTATAGGTATCCTACGGGCTAGTAAAGATTTCATGTTTTGTTATTTATGTCATTATTCAGGCGAGTACGTTTTATAGTTAAACTACTTCCCTGAGAACTTGCTATGGTGTCATATTACAAGAAGTTTGAAGAAACAATGCCAGGGTTCACAATTAACACTCGCCCAGGCCATTTCTCCCAATGCTAAAGGTATTCTAATGCCGAGTACGTTTTAAAGTGTTTCTATGTCTACAATAGGAGGTGTAAGTGGAGAGAATTCTAGTTTTAGATGTACCCAGTTTACTGATTTTGGTGATAAGCGTGTAGGTGAAATGTGCATGGCTGTTGTCTTAACGTACATCCCGATTTATTACCCGTGAACCATGAATTCATCTCTGAATCAAACAGAAATTTAACGGTGTATTAAAATTTTCTCTGGGGTTTTTGTCAACCTAAGGCCTAGCACTTCTATTTGCCTATCACCAGAAGTTCTGTTTTATATGATATTCTTTGAAATTCTAAAAATAGCCATGACTCACTTACATCTCCTATGCCCTATAATCACATTTGTCTCAAGATGACATCTTATATATATTCTGTCAGAAATTATTTTGAAAACCCTCAAGTAGATTGCTCATTCTTGCAGCGACCTGATCGTGCTCATGAACACAAAAATCAATAATCACTACATCTTACTAAGCAGCCAGCTTCGGCAATGGCATGTTACACCCGTGTGCGTATCACACCTTGACCATGTAACGATCTCTCCCTGTCATAATGGATTCCATCGCTGTCACTGTCATAATGCATTCCATTGCTGATATCAACTAATTTTCGCGAATTTCTTCCTCAATGTGTAATTACCTGTTTGTTTGGGTAACGCGAATAGAGATGTCGGAGTCGCATGGCTCGTGTTTGAAGCAAATTGGAAACAGTTTTGGATCGTAGAAATCATCAATATCCTGGTCACGGATCCCGACAGATCCGCAGTTGTATGTTTCTCTTTGTGTCGTCATGGTCAATAGAAAACTCGGCGATTTCAAATCGGTTTCCAGTGATCTGAGTGATGATGGTGTTGTTGGTGTAAGTGAAATTGACATGCTGACACTTCAGGGTTAATCTAATATTCATCAGCGGATTATCGGCATTAACCCTTTCCCTGCTGGATTAAGCACAGACACTGCTATTTAGGGCATGTTGCCTCCAGCATGGAGAGGGTTAAACATGTAAAAATAGCAGGATCATCTCTGGTTATAAGTCCCAGAGTTAACAGAGTTACCATGGTTACCAGTCGTACATATTTTGATACTATATTTCCCTTACAAATATGATTAATTTCTTCAGAGTTTCAGGGTTGGAACTTACCTTTAAAACATACTCGCCCGAATAACGATATAAATACCTAAATATGAAATTTCTACTCGCCCGTAGGATACCTTTAACATTACGAGAAATGGATCGGGCCGCCGCGCGAGTGCGAACTTCTAACCCTGGAGTTTTTCCTAATGATCTAATCTAGAAATATTATTTACCGGGTATTCCTAATTTAGTTAACACCTACCCTCTGCCCCCTGACAATGGCGAGCATCATTCTAAAACTGGTGTCACTTTTATGTGTAACTTCCCTCCCAATGTCCCATCATCCCTTGTGTTCAAAATTAAATTAAATTAAAAATGTTAATTTTGTTATATCTTATTATTATTATATCCATAAAACAATTTGCAAACAATGTCCATTTTATAATAAAAGAAAAGGCCTTTAGCCCTTTTATCAGGGTTCAATGTCTCGAACTGATGAACCCTAATAAAGGCGAAATGCATTTTCTTATATTCTAAAACGGACATCATTATTTTATATATGCACATAAAGATGAGTGTGCCGCTTCGATCTTAATTATAATGCAATATGGATTTCCATGTGTTATGAGCTAACCTGATACTTCTTCACAGACGGTAGCCTGACATGTTATCCTATCCAGTTATACTACACTGTTATCGGCCATATCTCAGTCACGATACGCTCTCCACTACTGCCGTTCCGATTGGCTGATTTTAGTCGCAGATTAGTTGGATTCGCTGCACATTCAATCAAAGAATCGATCATAATTTGTCATGATCAAACATATCCCGACCAACGAGGGAATGTCTCGATGTCTTCTCATAAATATACTTCTGGTAACCATGGTGATGCTTCCTTTCATTTTCAAGTTTACAAGAAATGGCAGATATTGATTTATCAGCGTGAAGGTGTGTAACCAGTGTAATGATTATTTCTAGTTTGGCATGAAATGCATTGATGCCCTTATTTGGTAGATTATCTTGGTAAATATGTTATGGAATGAAAATAAATTAATAAATTAAATTTCTAATTTCGTACTAACTACCCAAAATAATAAATTAATATTTTTTGCATCATTAATAACAGATCTGTTTAATGTTCTGCTGGCACCAAATATTTCAAATAAATATTATTTTATATGTGGAGACTGAACATGCCAACAGGTTAAATTTGCACATGTTGATGCATGTCTTCACATGCCCAATGGTCTACATCACTGTGCAGTCTTTCCAATGTCGCCCTTCTACATAAAATAATATTTACTCAACATATTTGGTGATGGCTTTATAAACAGATTTTGTATTAATGATCCATTGACCGGGGTAATAATGTACAGCACTCTGAGTACACTGTAGCATGGATTTGGCTTTATAGAAAACTGCACATTATTATTACAGTGCTCCCTCGATATAACGCCCTTCGATGCACTGAGGATTCGGATACAACGCGGGGTCCAACATGGACCCCATTTAAAAAATAATAATTTAAATGTTTTTTTTTTTCTTTTTCTCCAATTATATTCGTTGATATAACGCAGGTATTACAACACGGGTGGCATGTCATGGACCCCAACTTCAGCATTATATCGAGGGAGCACTGTATTATTATAATGGTGCAAACATTCTGATTTTTTAAAACGTTAGCTAGTACTAATATAAAATAAGATATTGAATAAGATGTTGAAGTTGTTTTCTTTTTCATTCAACAGAACTTATTTACCGAGATAATTCTTTTTGGTAGACATGGTAGAGCTAACTAACAATGCATTTCAGCATGCCAAACTATAAAAGAAATGTGTTTACATTCTTCGTGAGCAAGCTGTACCATGTGTACAATGTCAATAGAATAATCATTTAATCATTGTAGCCTTACTTCCTGTTGCAGTGCTAGGGTACTTGGCCCATATTTCTCGTAACAAACTTTAAAGTTTGAGATTTTGCTTGAAGCTGAGATTTCTCCCATTGCTGTTAACCTGAGTAAGATCTCAGCTGGGTTTGAGTTATATAGAAACTCAAGTTGCAGCATTGAGTCAATGGGAGAAATCTCAGCTGAGCATTATCTCAAACTCAAGTTTGTTTTGAGAAACCGGAACTTGGCCTTGACCTACAGACTACTGGTCGGTAGTTCATGAAAGGGTTGTACATGTAGTCGGGGCCTAAATCAAGGTTTATGTGAATTCCTGCACAGCGTACACCCAGGTTTAGGACGGCGTACTCGGATGCACTGCGGATTCGGATACAACGCGGGGTCCAATGTGGACCCGATTTTTATTTATTTTTAAATCTATTTTTTTCTCCAATTATATTCGTTGATATAACCCGGGTATTATAACGCGGGTGGCATGTCATGGACCCCAACTTCAGCGTTATATCGAGGGAGCACTGTAATATTATAACAAATGCACAATGTACAGGAGCAAGTTAAATTAAACTGCTGACAACCTATTTTTTAAAACATATACTATAGCACCTTTGGTGCCTCTAGATGCAACTTGCCCTGACTTGCCCTGTAGACAAGTAATTCAAAATGTTAGTCTGGAGCTCTGCAGTACCAATTCCCAATTCCCAATTCCCATCACAACTTAGTGCATAGTACCCTCAGGAAATTCTCATCACATACGAATGGCCCTTGTCAGAGTTCAAGGTCAATGGCTGCCTCGTACTACCAGTAGCGTTGAAGAACCATCATACATGCAAATGCACTACATCTGGAAGCATAATCACAGAATGATCACTTTATGGGTTAGTACATTACTATTAATTATGGATGCAATATGAAATATTTGCAATCCCCAGATAATTGTGGACGCATCTGTCTAATGTCAAGGTCACATGCAATCTTCTATATTGTTTACCATAAATTCATATTCACTTTGGACATGTTGGATAGCTGAAGGAAAATATGCAAGTGGCGTTAAACAAATTAATTTATTCATACATTCATTTTTATCTGAATTTGTTTTGTAATCTTGCTTTCTTCAGCTTATTGGGAATGTCATAAATAGGTCAGCATGAGATCATGACCTACTTTTTGCAAATGTATACATAATTATGTCACATTTTTGAAACGATTTAAAAGTTTTAAAGTAAAATCTAATCTTCATGAATTTCATCTATGGCAAGATTAATATTTCTAGTAAAGTTTTTTTTACAGAGTATTTTTATTTGTACTTTTAATTGTTAAGTACCATAAACCTATTGAAAAGTGTGAGACGACTTACTTGATTATAATAGAGGAAATAAAATAGATTGTATTGCCAGAAAATGGTGGCAGATCAGGAGCTATCAATTGATTGCTGAGGACCTTTAGATAGAACGACCAACCCTGTCACATGATGTTATCGTTCTTGTCAAATTTGTCTCGGACAAGTCATGGACTGGCTAATTGCCAAAATCATTTTCTTTTTAGCAAATTTCCTAAGAAGTTTTCGGTCGTAATATAGTTGGAGCTATTCTCGGTGACAAAATACAATCACTTCTGTGTGAATGTGTTGAGGTTTGCATGTTAATGTTTTTTTAAGTATGATGGATGTATTGTTGGACAGCTAAATTTTCCTAGGTAGAATTGATTATTAGTTGTGTTATCAGGTATCGTGTTATTGTGTAATTGTGTATCAAAGAGGTTTGAGGATTGTGTTTGCGAAGGTGTTGGTCTACGAATCTGGATTTACCGTATTTACACGAAGCGTGTACTTAGAGACCTTTTGTTCTGATACCATTATCATTTTGGCGCCACTTTCCATGTTCACACATTCTCAACTATACCTCATGACCATTAACCCTCTCTCTGCTGGATTAACCCTCTCCATGCTGAAGGCAACCGGAGATGCCCTAAAGAGCAGTGCCTGTGATTAATCCAGCAGGGAAAGGGTTAAGCACAGCCACTGATATTTAGAGCATCTCCAGTTGCCTCCAGCAGGGAGAGGGTTAAGACCATCAGCTTTGAAAGCTCATATGGGCTAGTAGAAATTTCCTGTTTTGTTATATATTTCATTATTCAGGCGAGTACATTTTAAAGTTAAGTTTTATCCATGCCACAACAGTGTAAAGCAGCATGTTCACTGAAATCAAATATTGTAAACAAAAAGCACAGCGTTAGCTTAAATAAAACATTATTTAAACACTTCTTTCAAAAGGTTTTATTGATCCTTTTATAGATTTATCACCATGATCACTGTAGAATATGAATTCAATTAGTGCACATTTTAAAATCGAATATTTTACCTTCATAGAAATTCAATATTAATAAATAAAACATAGGACTTATAGAAATACTCTCTAACCACCACAAGGTGTTGGTTAAAATAGTGTGTGTTAGGCCAAAGGTGTCAAATACATTTAGATGTTATACATTTCTTTTTTTAATTTTTTTTTTTTTTTTAATTGGGGTTTAAAGCCGCTTTCAATATTCTTTCACTTATATCACACACAGCTTGTCAGTTGATAAAAATTCTTATAAGTAAAATAAACACGTTAGCAAATTTAAAGTATTTTCTACAGATATGATTCACTGATACTTGTGTTTCTCTAACATGTCTAATTCTAAAGATACTTGTTGTTAGCTGGTTGACTTGTGTGCTCAGAAAGGCTCACTAGGCTGGCTTGCAGAGTACAGAGTACAGAGTCTGAACAATGGCTAAAAATATCCTAGAGATCACTTAATCATGATGTCAAGGAACTCGATTAGAATGCTCCCTTATTTAACTGCCACAGTGTTTATAAATATAAAAGAAAGAAAAAAATCAATTGACTTAGGCCAAACCAAAATATAAATTGTTTCAGGTATTATGACAGCTGTGCATGACGTTATCATATAGATGTAAATTTACCTAATGCATTTCGTTAGATTCATCATTCACTCGTTTTATGGCATTAACAAAATTTAACTTGCACTAGCTAATATATAGGTTTTCAACAAAAATCAAAATTCCTAAAATATATTAAACTTTCGTGAAATCATTTTGATAAATTTGATGTCAAAATGTACTTTGGTGAGATCATATTCAACAAACAAATGTTATTCTAAACATGCTAAAAGTTCTGTGATCTTGTCCGAGACTGATCTCAATTATGGATGACCTATCCTTGAAGTTGAAGACCGTCCAATCAGTAGGACTTCGAGTAAGGTATTGCCGTGGTTGTTTGTCCAATCTCATCCTCATCCCGTGTGGCAGAGTCGTCTAGTGTCAGTCACCAGATCAGTTGTGTAAGTCTAGGATAGAGACCTCATATTAACCCCCTCAATGTACGAGAGGAGCTTCAAATTACCCCCTTCAATGTAGAGGAACTTTGCATCAATCCCCTTCAGTGTGGATGAGACTTTGCATTAACCCCTTCAATGTACAGGGAATTTGTATTAGATCCTTCAGTGTAGAGGAGACTTTGCATTAACCCCTTCAATGTAGAGTGAGACCTCACATTAACCCCATAGTATACATGGTATTGCCATGACAGAACCCAAGGATCTGAATCCAACTGGGGATACAATGATCTGATTGTGGAAGCCAGACCCCGAGATTACAGTCGATGTAGTTAGAGACTAAGCTAGGGTTAAACAGTTGATGTACCGTAGTTAGAGACAAAGCTAGGGTTAAACAGTTGATGTACCGTAGTTAGAGACAAAGCTAGGGTTAAACAGTTGATGTAGTTAGAGACAAAGCTATGGTTAAACAGTCAGTGTAGTTGGACAAAGCTAGGGTTAAACAGTTGATGTAGTTAGAGACAAAGCTAGAGTTAAACAGTTAACCTTCTCCCTGCTGAATAAAATCAAAGTGTTCTATTTCTGCATGTGATCGGGCAACTTAAGTCAACCTCAGCAGGGAGAGGGTTAATGTGGTTAGACAAAACCAGGGTTAAACAGTTAATGTAGTTAGACAAAGCCAGGGTTAAACAGTTAATGTGGTTAGACAAAGCCAGGGTTAAACAGTTAATGTGGTGCTATTCTGAGGTCAACTGGTGGTACCCTCAGGTGTGATTCCAGACCGATCGCCTCACTAGACATCGGCAGCAGTGGGCGCTAGACTCTAGACGTGTGATGTAGTGAGGTAGTCAGCAGGCTAGACGTGTGATGTAGTCACACGTAATGTACAAGACATGTCTCAGTGGAACACCGTGTAATGAAGAGATTTATCATGGTGTCAGATCAGCTTTTCCTGGACACTGATAGCCGCACGGATCAGCTGATGGAGCAATGTTAATGTAAGAAGGAGATCAGCGAGTCTAGTGATAACTACACTGATAACCAGACTGATATGATAACTACACTCCATATTCACTCACTCACACAGATAACCAGACTGATATGATAGCTATACTGATAACCAGACTGATATGATAACTACACTCCATATTCACTCACTCACACAGATAACCAGACTGATATGACAACTACACTGATAACCAGACTGATATGATAGCTATACTGATAACCAGACTGATATGATAGCTACACAGATAACCAGACTGATATGATAACTACACAGATAACCAGACTGATGATAACTACACTCCATATTCACTCACACACAGATAATCAGACTGATATGACAACTACACTGATAACCAGACTGATAAATTAGGTTGATAAGACTGAAAACTAGACCAATAACCTTCTGACATAACTGATAGCTAAAGTGATAACTAGCTTGATTAGACCAATAACCATACAATAACTAGACTGATAACTAGGTTGGTAAGACTGATAACTAAACAGATAACTGGCTGATAGTTATCTGATAACTAGACTGATAAATAAACTGATAAGTTAGGTTGGTTAGACTGATAAATAAACTGATAACTAGGTTAGTTAAGCTGATAACTAAACCAGTAATGATTTGACAACACAATTTATAGTTAACTGATAACTAGACTGATTGATAACCAGTACCACTTTTACAACCACTGACAACTTACGGTGATAACTTTGGTTTTTATTAGAGCTATGTTAACATGGTAAGTTTTTATTTAAATTCAACCACAAATTGACCGTATTGTTTATTGAAATACTGTATAAAATTGTAACATGTATGTATTATTCTCTTCATTGATAACCACAAGTTCACTGAAATACTACAGTGCTCCCTCGATATAACGCTGAATTTGCGTTATAATAACCGCGTTATATCAATGAATATAATTGGAGAAAAAAAAAGATTTTTTATTTTAATTTTATTATTTTTAAAATGGGATCCACGTTGGACCCTGCGTTGTATCCGAATTCGCGGTGCATCGAAGGGCGTTATATCGAGGGAGCACTGTATGTGCAAAACTGTCAAACCTTGACTCAGGACATCAATACCAAGTTATCTGATGTAATAATTCTTCATATTAAATATCGTACCCACGATTTGCTTTATGTATATCTTATGCAATAGGTTATCAATTTTATGTCAGATGCGCATTTCTGAATCGGTTTTTTTGTGTGGGTATATGGATAATAAAACCTCCCACATTTCACTCGATGACATAAATATGGTACTTGGGAAACCCAATAGGAGATCTATGAATTACATGTGTATGGATTCAACAGGTGATGTAGACACAAGTTGCAATATACAACATCCATCATTCGCCAACCTGTCAACACCATTACGAATAGATTACAGTACTCGTAAATATCACAACTGTTACATGGGATAAAGAATATTACCGAATATCGATCAATTCCTATCACGATTCACGCCTCGATAACTTATAGGCTATTTACATATATACTAGTGCTTGGAGTGTTGGATATATTTATGATTTCATTTATTTATGTGTTTTTTTTGCCCAAAATATCACCGATCATCAATGTGTGTCATTATTAATTTTCTTGATGGGCTAGTTACCATGGTTACTACTGGTGCTTTGAATGGTGGATACATACATTTTATGATTTAATTTAATTAATGTTTTAGAGGAACAATATCACCGATTATCGATTGATTGATCCTGTCTCGGGATTCACACCTTCCAATATTGAGTGGCTATTTACTACTGGGCCGGTATTCATAAAGGGGCTTAAGTTTTGGGCTTAAGTCTGAAATTTTAGACTTAGCTGAGCCACAAACT
>JAVCKZ010059630.1:0-29964 GCA_034780755.1 Lepetodrilus elevatus
TTTATGTATGTCAAGTGAATGTATTTTGCAGTTGTAGCTAAGAACTAGTCCCAAACGACCATAAATATCTGTGATATCATGCCTTTAATGTACTGAAACAAGATACATTAATACTTACTAGATTGGAACAACGTTGAAAATGATACTATATTAATCAACAAAGTACAAATATGCGATCGTGGGTATTCATTAAGTTCATTAATGTGCAACAATGTTCAACATTGTTGGACATTGTATCAACATTGTATCAACATTATATCAACAATGTTTCAACATTGTATCTGATTGGAAACTATCAACAAACCATGTTTATTTACAAATATCCACTGAACTATATTTATTTACAAAGTACTGATTAATTATAATAGATACAAATGATCAACACTGTTCATAAAGTACTACTATCATAAAAATAATAGACTATAATTCTTTCTTTTGAAGCATATAACTACATTCCCACCCATGCGGTCTGCGAATCTAATCATGAATGGTCTTGTCTTCCAAAGCTAGAAAACCAGTCTCTGCCGAACAACGAAGCAAATAAATTCATAAACTCTTCATAAATAGACCAGAAAAGTGTTTCTCTCTCATACTCTATCTCACTTTGAGATGTAAAGTCTTTAATTAAAAGGTTTAGTAAGGTAACGAAGTCAGATCTTTAATCGGAAGGTCAGTGTGACATAAGCAACCAGCGGGGATGAACATTGTAGCACGTGCTCACTCAAAGATGAATTAATTAACGCCTTTACTAATTAGCAACCCCCCGTATCTCATTATCCAATTAAAAAGGAGGCACTCATAAGTCACATCGATGATTGACATCGCACGATGGGTGCAATGTTTTGATTATTTTGACCCAGATTTTTGTAAACAAGAACGATTCCATTTCACATACACAATCGTAGCTGGCCATTTTGTATAGGGATTTTAAATGCCAGAAATATACTAGATCGGAGAGTGTCACATGAAATCGAATTGACCATGCGTATTCACAATGCTTTAAATTGGTAATCTCAAACGAAAACTTACTTGATTAAGCTTCAGATTGGTAAATATAATCAATTGAAAGTCGCCGATCTTGGGGGTACTCCGCCATTCCACTGCTCGTACTCCTTGGTGAAATTGCAGAGTCAGCTTACTAAAAATGCAACAATAAACTTGAAAATTGTCTAAAACCTACTTCATTTCAATTTAAAGGGGATAGGGTAATAAAATGCAGTAATAATATTGCATAAATATTATTTCCACACTTTTTTTATTCGCTCGTGAGAGCACGAGGTCGGAATAATGGGGCGTAACTCCATAACAATAGAAGAATGAAGCGCATTAAAATATCACTTTTACATTTCCTCAAAGAAAAAGTTTACAACATCTTTTTATTTACGGGATAATTTTAATACATAACTTATTGCAAGTTCTGATACCTCAATGCAGAATACATATGTCATCTAATGCAGTGTACAAATGAATTATTCAAGTTCAAAACATGGCACATTATTTAGTTCGAATAATATTTATTTATTATTACAAAATACCATATACCGTAGACAGGGATTCCACATACTTGATAAATCTTCAATCTTAGGTCTACATACAATAACATATGTACTGAATACCTATTTTGCAGCAATTCCTTATTAATTAATATTTATATTATAATATTATAAACATTGTACATGCCTACAACTTATGTATCATTAAATATTAAGTCTTACCATTGTGCATGACAAAACAGATTGGCTCACAGGTCTACTGCAATGATTGGTGTTACAGGTTTCCTCCTGCCTTGTGAGAGAGAAAAATATTGTTTTTCATCGCAGCGTGCATCTTTCACCCATATATACAGTAGACCTTGCATATATAATAAATGGTCTCGCATAAACCAGACACTCGCCTATAACGTACTGAATCTGAAGTCCTGGTCCCGCCTAACCCATAAATTACGCCATATACGTATAACGGACTTTGCATACAACGGACAAAAATAGCCGGTCCCAATGAGTAATGGTAAGTTATATGCAAGGTCTACTGTGACAATGCCTTGAAAACATTATATAAGAGCAGTTTCTGCATTATTTCTGTCTTAATCTGTGTGATTACAATATGCAACAATAATTTTACAGTAATACAAACCATGGTAGATCAACCCACTACAACCGCTGCACTGAGTGTAAAACAGACAGCAGCGGCTGGTACTCACAAACCAAGGATGATAACTTCAGTGTGGCTGCATACAGACAGCATCCAATCACGACGGCAATGCGAAGGAAAACTTTCGCGAATGTTGATGCTGGGTGCCTGGGAAGGGTTCGAACTCGGAGTGAGTGTGAGTGAATATGGAGTTTAACGTCGCTGCGGGAATCGAACTCGGAACCTATGGCTCTGAAGGCTGACAATCTACCACTGCACTACCACCTGCCCTTAATGACAGTACACAATAATCATGGCTGGTGTAGTGGATGAATAACAACTGTGTCCTGTGGGCGGAAACCGAGCTCTGAGGTTACGACGCTCCCCCTGTACTCAGAAAAGTTTCGTCATCTCGTGGCCAGGGGACCTGTTCCACAGAACGACCATAGCGCTACGAGAGTCGTAGTTTCACATCACTGTATGGGAGGTACGACTCTCGTAGCACCACAATTGTTCTGTGGAACAGACCGTGGGCCCTGAGATTACGAAACATTTTTTTAGCACAAGTTCATGCTCAACTCAAAGTTTTGTTTTGTGTACAAATCCCCATACAGCTGGTCTTTTTTTGTACTGGGGCTTAGATGCGCTTTCAAGATTCTTCCACTTGTATCATGGCTTGTCAGTTTAGGGCAGGGGGAACCTGTAACATCTGTATTTCTTTCAACTTAGATATCTGACATTTTCCCTCAAATTGAATGTAGTGAACAAACTCTTGTTCTGAATGAGTTATTGTTTTGCATTGCAGCAGGAATATTTAATCCATACACAACGATTCTGGAAGACTCCCAAAACAAAATCACAGATACGCTGCATACACAGACTCCTTTGAAATGAAAACACAAATCATGGATAATTTACATAATTTTTATCAAAACAAACTTAAATGTCACATATGCAGCACTGTGTAGCCACACCTGATGTTGCGATCTATACAGGAATGACGGACAGTTCTGTTACAGTACCATACAGGCTGATGATGCACATATATCTATTTATAACATAATGCACTACACATTATTATGCAGATTGGAATGCAGTAATTAATGTATAGAAGGGCGCTAACATTTCACCACCATATAGTATCGTACAAATAAAATAAGATTATCTTAAAGTCACGGGTCCACATGAAATGATTCCTACTCATTTTCATTTATCTCAAAATTATATCACATATATATACAAATGTATACCCATTTGTACACCGTTCAGAATATAAATGTTAAAAATTTATGAAAATTACCGGTACAAATTTATGAAAGTTACAAAATTTATAATTCAGGAAATTACCATGATTAACCCTCTCTGGATTAGGCAAAAGCACTGCTCATTATGGCATGAACTGTTGCCTTCAGCAGGGAGAGGGTTAAAATGAAAAGAAAAATTCCATGATTTTTGTTTGTTTGTAAAAATGAATATATTACTAGATGATTAACCCTCTCCCTGCTCGATTAGGCACAGATATAGCCCTTTAGGGAATCTCTGCTTGCCTTCAGCATAAAGAGCGTTAAAGCATGAAAGTGATGAATTAAAAGCCAACACCAGTATTTCTATTCAGATTTCAGACATACAGTAAACAAATATTAAACATTGAAGCAGGAAGCACACTTCAAGGCAATATTTCGATGTAAATTCATTTTGCATACACAATCATATATATTTCTTAAAGAATGGAAGTATGTATTTATAATCAAGTTATACAAAACAGAAATGGCTATCTTGTGCCAACAATTACAGACAGAAAATAGTAGTCATTGATAAAAATATATTTAATGAATAATGGATGCAAATGATTCTTCAATGTACAACTGTACTAGTATCTTAAAATTTATTTGGCATGCTCTGTCCATACCAATGTAGTACCATCGCCTTGATTTAAATACAAACGTAACATTTACATATGCTCGCAACGTAGTTCATCAGAAACTGCACGTAAATTTTCATATTCAAAACAGCTGATTAAGTACAATTGTAGAAATGAAAGCTCTCGACATTCTATGCTTGATATTGAAATTGCAATTCTAAAGTGAGAAAAGAAATACAAATTTATATGTAAACCTCTGAACAAGTCATTATAAAATGAACAACAATCCTTAAATGACACGAATGAGAATATGACGAGTCTTGCGTTTTACGAAAGGGTTGTATCTGTAGTCTGGATGGAAATTCTTAATATTATTATTTATGAATCTCAATCAGCTATGTTGATCCGAGTTATCTCCCCTGCATTACTGAGTGGCATCGAGGACAATACATGGACTGCTACGTCCATAGACAACACCACCAGTTCTGTGTAATTTCACAGAGTCGTAAAGTAGTCGGAGCCTAAATCAAGGCCTACGACAATCTCTTACTGTAACAGGAAACTATGTAATTCTCGATTTAAGCCCCGACTACCGGTACGACCCTTCTGTGAACCGGAGACCAGCGAACCAGTCATTCCTACAACACAAGCTCAGTCTAGGCCAGGCCTGGTGGAGCAAATAGCAGTAACAAATTTACAAAGAACAAACCCTTTACAATAGTATAAACAAAATTACTTACTTTTCCACAACAACTGCATAGCCAAACTGGTATGATTGTATCATCATAAAGCAGAAGCAAAACTGGTACATACAACTCTTTAAGTAGCAAATAACACCCCATAATGCAATAACAGTTGGATATTGAATATTACCACACAAACATTGGACAGTAAAAACTATCACCAATCGTTATATCATATCATATACAAACTTCTAAACATACTTTTGCCACTATGTGACTGGTAAAAAGCTAACAATAGCACTGACAAAAATAACGTGTCTGAAAGATTTCAAATTTAATGAAGGCATTATTACCATATTTTATATATACTCTGATCTATCTAATAATAATAGCAATCCAACATCAAATTTATTAGACTATACAAAAATTACAAATATATATTCTTAATTCAAAATAATTCCTGAAAGTTGTATTCCCAATCCACGGTTGAATATAAATGTAGCGGTTTTTAGATGCCCGAGCAGATAGCATGTAACAATCATAATTCAAGAATCTGTACACATCAACTACTTACATAACATGCATAATCTTGTACAAAATATTTAATTTCAATAAATCTAAAGCAATATACATACAATATTTTGTATTAACTATTATGTTTAAAGTGATTACTTACAACCATGCCAATAAATATGTGCAATACATTTACAACAAGTTTTATAATAAACACACCTCGGGTGCGATATCTGGTTAATATCCGAGGTTGTCATATTCGTATGACCTGCATATCATAACACCCTAGAGCATTAAATATGACAATGAAGTCATAGACAAATCTATTATTGAAATATGGTTTCTAACTCTGAATAGGTAGAGGCAAACGTAAGAAGTTTGCATCTATTTAGCTACCAGAAGATACAAAGCCAAATTTTTAACATTATCGATACATTATTTTTACAAATATTTTGGAAAATCACTACAGGTGGTCTCAAACTCTCTTCAAATATATATATAAATATACTGGTATATCAATTAATAATTATCTAGAAATTTATAAATATTTTTTATAAACTGCCCTATGAATATATAATGTGGAAAATCAATACATGTGGTCAACTCATCTAGAAATTAATAAAAAAAAAAATGTGTTTGTCACCATGGATTGCGTACAACTAGTATTCTTAACCTTGTCTTATTTCTATCGTTTTCTTGTACTATTGACAAATTTCAATCACAGTGCTACAAAGACTTCATCATTTACATGAAAAACCATGTGTTGATTGCGTTGTAGTGAATGTTGAACACATTCATTGTGGACAGGAATTTGTATGGACCAATCAAATGCTTCGAGAAACTCCACCGACGGACCAATCAGCAATGCGAAAGACTGACACGCCTGTCTGATTAACTCTTTAACTCTATATTACTGAAAACTTAATTTGATCCTATTAATGTTACAATCTGATTGTAAACTTCAGAAGAAAAAAAACCAGAACAGAACCGTTATGGAAGATATTATTGGCAGATAACATTAAAAATTATCAAAAACCTGGTACCTGTTTCAGTGTGTAACTTAGCATGGGTATACCTGAGTTTTACCTGTGTATTATCAGGACTAACAGTACTAGTTTTACCTCAGCACTCCTGTATCATATGAAATGATGTAACTCGAAAGTAGCTGTAACACCAGCCATAGCAATGGTGTGGTCTATAGGCTGAACTTACCATTACCTTAGAGCTATGTCACTTTGTACAGGAAAACCCTGGGTGGTATCGAGGATATTGGGACCAGTTTTATATGGGTGGTATTATGTATAACAGGACCAGTTTTAAATGGGCATTATCAGGGATAACAGGACCAGTTGTATATGGGCGGCATCAGGGGTACCAGCTAGGTTAAAATTGTTGGAAGAAGCACTTTGGGAAGGAATGTCTAAAGAAATATTGCAGAAAAGCCTTAACCACGTAGGACAAACATTCAATGTTAATACTGAAGATAGGAGACAGATTAATCAAAATATAAAGAATAAGAAATAGATTAATCAAAATAATGAGAATAAGAAATATTGTAAAGCAGTATTTAGGCATCCACCACCTTTAAGGCACGTACATGTACCAAAACCGGATTCTGCAGGCAGAAACGAAAGGCACCCTGAATGACGATTTTTCTATGTGAATGCTTTATTGAAATAACGTGGAAGCTATTTTGTATTGTTTTTAATTGGGGTTTAGAGCTGCTTGCAAGATTATTTAACTGTAACTATTTGCAATCACTGTACGGAATATGCACCAGAATTCAGCCCAAAGATTACGAAAATAAGTGCGATAAGAAGGTGGATTTATGAAGCCAAATATTCAAGAGGTTAAAGGTGGGAACGGTTGGATGTATGATTTGATACAAAATCTTAAAACCATATAAGTTTATGAAAACAAACATACAAATTAACTCGCTAAATAAATACAGAGATTGCTTCGTGTCAATGATATTTAAGTACGATTTGCGGCATTATTCAAACATTTAGTTGATTTTCTAGAATGAAACTTCATTTCCTACAAAATAATAAAATCTGATTAATAAATGTAAAATCAGAGATGAACCAATATGATTAACAAGGTACTTGTTTAAAATTCCTTCTACTGAAGAACCAATTTTCTGTATAGCTAACACATTACTGTGACAAAGTATCTAATGAATGAATCAAGTGTTATGAATGAATTACATTGCAATTAGAATCAAGTGTTATGAATAAATTACGTTGCAGTGGGAATATTTCACCCATACGTAAGGAGACGCAGCATCTAACATAATGTTGAGTATTTATTTACGAGCTTTTTTAAGGTGAGTGAATATGGAGTTTAACGTCGCTGCGGGAATCTTTCACCCATTTGCGACGAAGCTTTTTAAGGTCTGGTGTCGGTCATTCAATATTTTCGAGTTCTCACTAAACCTTGTATATTAATAATGGAATTAATACATAATAAACATGAATAATAATTAAACAATACTACATAATCTGCCTTGCTCTTTTGTTCTATCTTTAAATAAACATAAACAATTTCTCTCCTTGTGTAAAAAAAATATAATTAACTTGGAAGATAGCAAAACCCTGATTTGCTGAAATTATACAAGCACTCGTATGGAATGTATCTTTAAAATAGTCTAACTATTAACGGTCTATATTACTAATTCTCTATGGCTAGCAGGATGGCTCATTCAAAGCACCGTTAAAGCATGGCGATAAATAATTCAAAAGCAATGCATATTCATACAAAATAAACCAACTTCAACAGAATATCCACACAATAAGCTATGCTCTACTTTCAATAAATATATTTCAAATATGCTCATCTTGAATAAAATTCAAAATGGCTCTGTAAATATGTTTTTATTTGCAAACGCACAGGGAATGTGTCCTTAATATAATGTGTCAAGCATAGGATTTGGATATTGCGATTCTGACACCATTGTCACTAAGCAAGGGAGTGATTTGAAGTTAATATCTCTGCAAGATCATGCTACCCATTTGCAATAAGGCGTTATTACGGACAATTAAGTATTTTGATTATATTTTTTTAAATAATAATAATTTCTTTTTGAATTGGGGTTTTAGAGAGGCTTTAAAAGATTATTTCGCTTATTTTGATGGTTTAAATAGCAGATAAATAATGGTGAATAATTTAACACAAGTGTACATAAAGCTTGGATATATGGTATTTTTGTTCATAAATATAGACAACATCTCAGAAACTGCATTACCAATGACAAACTGGTTACAAACTGTTGACAAACTGACAAACAATTTAAAGCATTCAATGAATCAAAAAACTACTTGGGAATCTAGTTTTTTAAATAGGAATCGTCATGTGTATTAATACCAACAATTCATTCACAATGGTATTTCTTGAAACATTTAGGGACTGTGCTTATCAAATGTAATGCAGAAATATAATATAGTTCATGTTAATATATTCACAGAGACAATATATATGCTTGTATCCTCAAAAATTACTTAGGAGTATATACTACCGTCAAAATGTAAGGGAACAATTACATTGATATTTCAATATTATTTTCAAATGTGGACACATTAAGTGGTACAGTATATGACAAAACTGAGCCAAGCAAGTGTATTGATCTTAACAACACATGCAAGAATATTTATGAGTAATACTACGTTGCACATGTTTGTATGTGCTTCAGTTATGTAACTGTGCTACTTATAAGATGCTTCTAGCTGAACAAACCTTTTTTGAGTATAATTATGCATGTCCTTAATTTTCGATGATAGTACGGAAGGACTATACTGAAGGTTTTACAGAATTTCATTATTTATATAGATTTCTTTTAAATACAAATTTATTGCAGCAACATGGAAAACATGCATATCAACAAGAGTTATCTACCCTAGTTGATTGTCATGAAACATCGGGCGACATATTTTGACTGCTGTTCCTTTAACCTTCTCCCTGCTGGATTAGGCACAGGTACAGCTCTTTAGGGCTTCTGCAGTTGCCTAGAGCATGGAGAGGGCACCTTTTTTAGGGTATCTCTAGTTGCCTCCGGTACGGAGAGAGTGAATACTCTTTTACATTATCTCCTAAAAATTACCATCACTGTACATGTCGATCCTTGAAACATTATTCAAACAGTACCACAACATTGTCAGTAACAGCTTTAGTAAATCATTTTGGGGTGAGAATAATTTAATGAACAAAATGATCTAATAATCTTTTTTGATTTGCAAGAATCAATTATAATAATTTAAAATTAATTCTAACAGTTTTAATTAAGTGATGACAAATATTGAAAATCAAATTTTTTTTGTTTACCTCATTTAAAAAAAAATGTTAATGATTTTTTAAAGATTTTGATGATGACATTTTGTTATGCCTAACATACTGATGTTTGCAGATACAAATTATACAATAATATACATGTTTTACATATATTACAGTTGATTATTACAGCATGATTAATAGGAAGAAATGGCACAGATTTGTTTTTACGCACAAATACAATAATAACATTTCCATGACCAAAACACTTCATACAGAGAATCGAACGCTTCTAATTAATCTAACAATTTACAATAATGTTTGCTAACAACTAGAAATTGAAGTGGATTAGTTTCTCATTGGTTTTTGCTTGTTCCACTGTGATATTCGACAAACGTAGACATGGAATATTATGATGACAAGATGGTGGTGTTGACAAAGACAAACTCAAACTTGATTGGACGAGCTCCCTTGGACTTCATGTAATCAAGGCTGCGATTGGTCCATATGCCAGTAGAACCTGGTCAGTAGAGTTCTTCAATAGGATATTCACAATATTTCAGGCACAGTTCTCAAGGTCACCTCAGGTCAAAGTTGAATGTCGTGTCATTCAGAGAGTAAGGCCTTAATAGCTTTTGGGGTGGTTTCGTCATTTAAATGTTTGGTTGTATATCTGGAATAAAAAATAAAATAAAATAAATCGCATTAAAAAAAAGATGAAATGTGTAGATATTTGATACTAACCTTCTTCATTTCTGTATATAACCCAAGATTTCAAAATATGATGTAAATAAATCTGTATGGACAAAACCAATTCGGGATTCAATACTGATTGGGTGTCAATAATACAAACAAACTGCAGCTTGCTTATCCACAGGGTAGAGAATGGGAAATTGTGTTTTCTGCTGAAACAGCTGGGATCCAGGGGCCGCAGGTTCATGAGATCGACCCTGGAGACTCAAAATCTGCAGATCCGCGGAATATTCTCATTCCTGGCTTTCAGAAAATACCTACCTCAATGCATTCAATAATCCTTCAACATTTCTGGGGCCCTGATCTTTTAACACTTTTATTGAACTCCTCACCTGAAAAACAGAAAATTACCTATTTATTACTTTTAATTACAGAAAGAAACCAATGATCATAAAAATAAAATAATAATTAAAAAAAGAAAATCCTTGAAAAAAACATCCAGTGATAACTTTTAGGAATTAGGAATCTCAAAAATGTTATACCTCAATTTCGCAATCAATAAATCAATAAATAACATGGGCGAGACAGGCGAGTACAAAGTGGTGTCAACTCACATCGATGCCGGATGTCTTGCTAAAGGCACCTATGGGATGGACGTGGTCGTACAGGATGATGACGCCCACCATCACTCGAAGACAGAACAGCTTCGTCTCATCACTCGTAAACCGCGAGCTGTAATCACTGAAACAACGAATGCGATATAATCACTGAAACAGCGAATGCGATAAACTTCACAAGGTGAGCTGGACTGAAATTTGTCCCAGAGATTACGAAAAATTTCTGAGTATGATTTCATGCTCAACTAAAAGTTTTGTTCATAATGAGTGAGTGAGTGAATAATGGAGTTTAACGTCGCTGCGGGAATCTGTCATAAAACGGCATGTAAATTTTGAGCTTGAGCATAAAATTGTACTAAAAACGTTTCATAATCTTGGGGCCAGGACCGATGATATGAGAAACAAGGACTGAAGACGTCTGTAACTCAATGCAGACAGCACTAGCAGATAAACAAGAAACCTTGCTTGATGTACGAGATATCACTTGATATAAACACGATTTGAAGGTCACAGCCAGGTCAAAACTAAAATAATTTGATATTATCCTGCGACCCTGTATACTCAATTTAAAATTCCTTGTTTTGATCATGTTTGTGGACAAATTATTAATATTATCATTAGTATTATTATTATTATAATAATTATTATTGGAAAACTGATAGATTCAGATAGAGATGAGATCTCTATATCTAAGGCTTTTCCCCCAAGGTTGAAAATTGATGTTGTCAGATGTAATTTTCAGTTAATAGTGTCTTTGTTATGTTTATGTGTACAGACCAAACTAGTGCCTATGACTATGCCTGATACAGCAGGGAGAGGGTTAACAATTGAAACTGAGTGTTTTTTCAAGAAATACAAATCACTGAATATCACAAGTCATTTATGTGAAAAGTTCGCTTTAATGAATAGAGAACTGGTTGGTTTCCATGTACTTACGGGTTTTCAATCATGAGTCTGCATATATTAGCCATGGTACTTAGGCAGTCGGTCGTCTGTTCCACAGGTAAGTCTTTATGCTGGAAGTGGAGTCAACAGAATACATTGTCACATAAAATAGTCCTGAAAGTGCAAAAACAGGAGTGTGATAACAGGAGTGTGATAACGGTGAAACTATATAAGGGAGACAACTGTGATTTATTTATGTATTCTTGTAATTTATTTGCTTTCATCAACAATACAGTTTGTCTATGTTCATAAATTTATTCTATTCCATTTTCAAGTGTTTGTTGTTATTGATAAATGCCTAATAGGTTTTCTTTACAAAGTGGTATGTCAAAGAACTACAATCATTACGACAAGACAAGACGGTTTTGATGTCGACATTATAATATTATATGTTATTCTCACTTTCTAAGTTATCATATGAACAAATATTGTCACAAACATTAGCACAAGCATTATTCTAGAGCCGGACAGACAATCTTGTCGCACATTCCTGTCTCAGCGAACCACTCTTCCGTCTCCTACCTGTGACACAAATTTTGCGGTGGCTTCGCTGAGCGTCTTCAACATGGGCGTGGCATGGGCGTAGAACAGAGACATCCTGTTTGCCATCTCAGTTGATACGGTCTCCTCCTGAATGTTATCCTGAAACCACGTCCAGACGACAACCATCAACCCAGGGTAGCGCTTCTCGAAGCTCTCATATCTACTATGACACCATAAGGACTCTCATAGCCATCTCCAATACATGGGGATCGTGACCTTACTAGAGCGCTATGGTCGAATAGTGTATATGAGAGCTTCGAGAAATGATACCCAGATCACGATTCAAAGGTATCGCTTCTCGAAGCTCGCATATCTACTACAAGAACATTTATAACTACTCTCGTAGTGATCTCTAATACATTGCGATTTGTCTACAAAGTGGATATGAGAGCTTTGAGAAATGATAGCCAGATCTGGATACAAAGGGGCAATTATAATTCAAATACTAAGGATGAATCGATTGGTAAAATTTAGGGCTCGACAGTAAGGATTGTCCGGCTGTCTGGGATAGGTAATATCCACAGGCAGACGGGTGAAACTACAGGGCAAGAACATTTGGGAGACATGTTTAGATAGCCAGTAAGTTGGCTTTTCATGGATCCCAGAAGATTTTCCAATAAATAAATAAATTTAAAAAATAATTTTTTTTTTAAAAAGGCAAATAGTTTCATGTTCGACAAGACATGGGGACAAATGCTGTAAGAAGTTAATGTAGTCATGAAATTATCAGTGAGTGAGTGAATATGGAGTTTAACGTTGCTGCGTGAATTATCAATGTATTGAAATCAAATGGGTGATAAGCATTAGGCACTAGAGTTGATTTTAATATGGTTTTACAGATGTTGAGGACCAGCCATATTTCCAGCAGGATCTCTCTCCATCGCAATGACGACCATGGCCTTCAACATGCTTGTTAAATAGAACAGCAGAAACAGGTTATGTTTTGTGAATACATCTTTCATAATATTTACATGTCAATTGGACTTTCCGGATACTTCGAAGCACTTACGTCATTAGCTAATCTTTTCCGTGAAACTGTCCGTCGATAGTAGCTAAAGTCATTCTGAATAGCTGGATTTGTCATCTGCAAAGGGAAGTCATGCAGCCGTGTCAAACAGTTTCATATAATTTGTTGGGAAAAAAACAACTAAGCAATAATAGTATCCTATGTCCATATTCCATGTTTTAACACCAGGCATGGTAACAGACCATACAACTTTCAGTGGAAAACAAGCCCGGGGTCTGGGGGTCCAAGCCACATCCAGTACGAATACATCAACTCCAGGACAAATAGATCAGTGGTTTCCGTGGATCTGCAGAAAGTTGCCACGCCTGTAGGCTGTAGCACTCAGACAAGAGTGTATTGACCATACAAAGAGCTCCAATAGATCTTCAGAAAGGACTCCAGACTTAATAAATAACGAATTTTACAATTTGCTTATCAAGACCCATAATCCATGCTATGCCAAGGGAGATAACTACACAGAGGTAAGTCTTGTTCAGTTGTGGAGAAAATACTTTTAGTACTCAACTATTATCTGTTTAACCCTCTCTCTACTGAATGAATGACAATCTATTGCTCTGTATTGCTTTCCAGTTGGCTAATCCAAGGTGAAGGTCACTCCAGCAAGGTGAAGATCGACTGGATGAAGATACACCACCTACCTTGAGGTCATCAAACGTGAGGACAAAGTCGAGGATCTCCGCAAACTGTTTGAACAGAGACTGTTGCGTCTCTAAGTGTTCACGTGGCGTCATGTCCTCGGAGCACAACTCTCGCAACAGGTCAGGCACAACATTTTCTGAAGAAGATTTGGACATTTCAAATGACAGTCAGGAAAACAAACAAAAAAACATGTAAACAGACGAGCGGGTTATTATTTTATGTCATGGGAATCTTTCACCCATACACGATGACTGCAAACAGACGATAGAACATTACTGTTGGTACTTCTTCAGTTCAGCTGTGAATGGGTACCAGGTAGGATGAAATGGGATTGTGAATGTTAACCTTCTAATGCCTGACATGGCAGTTTGGGTTCCATACTTCCCATGGCGTTCAGAAGGTGACAAGAGAGCACACTGGTTCATTGACCTGGGTAATAATGTAGCGCTATGAGTAGTAGTAGTAGTACTATCGATTTGATACAGGCTCAGCTTTTGCTGATCAAGTGATCATGATCATCTCTGGTGAGTGAGTGATTATGGAGTTTAACATTGCTGCGTTTTTTCACCCATTTCACCCATTTCCAACTATGCAATCTCTGATAAAAGGACACTTACCTAATTTTAGTGAAAATTCGTAGAAAGATTTCAGTTTGAGTACGAGCGGATACACAGCTTCCAATGCTTTTTCCTGGTGGTCCACTATCTGCGGGTTGGATATCGCCTGGAAATACAAACAAGTACAGCTGTACATCTCCTGCATGTTGTCATCAGTTGTCACCATAATAGTATTAGAGAGGCGTGCGGTAGTGTAGCCAGGTGTGATATAAGATGCTCATACTGGTCTCGGCCAGTGGGGCTACCTTTTGGGCTATCTCAGACTCGCAATCCAGCAACTTGGGTTTGTATCCCAAGATAGACATGGCATGGCACCCAATGTTGGTATTGAAAACCAGTGGTAGATGCGGAAAAATGTTGCCCAATATATTTGTGTAGAAAAATTAAATATCCATATTTTCAGGTAAAATTATGTTTGACCATGAATTATATAAATAAACATTGATTGTTCTGCTTTTAATGGTCTAATTCGGTCCGTACACACATACTTAACAAATACACACTATTAACCCTCTCCCTGCTGGATTAGGTGCTCTTTAGGGCATTTCCGGTTGCCGCCAGCATGGAGAGTTAAACAAATGAACTAATAACATTACACAAAGCACACTGGCATCAGACAAAAAGCTTATAACAATAAAAGAATGTATAAGATTACAGTAGTGTTGCCACTGGGTCATACATCTGAGGTAACTGTACCTGACAGTAGCCTGTTAATAGGCTTTACTGGTGTGCGATAATACGCCTTAGGTTAGTGTTACATACACAACAATAAAAACACACCAGATATAACCTTGTCAACATACAATTAAGCTGGAAACTTTCATTTCTCGCAGCTATTTTCTATTCATAGCTCACATATTATCTAAAATGTCAAATATTGACTACCTTTCATAGCTTTCTAGAAAATATATTTGTAGTGTTCCCAAAGTTTTCTTGATAACTTTTTGGAGTTGGAAAACAATTGAATCAATTTATTTATTTGAGTATTAAAATAAAAAAGAATTTAATTTCGAACACAAATACAAATAACAAACATCAAAATATAAACTACCAAGAATCCAATTGCAAAATTGCATATTTGTTCTCATCTATGAATCAGGCAAATTCCTTTGGCAACACAGTTTTCCATGTCCTATTATCTAAACCTTCGTATCAGACAAAAGGCATGTATAGGCTAAACAACAACTGAATCAAAGCAGAGAGATTTGTTTTTGGTTAGTCAGACAAGATATTTATCCATGTATCATGTGTATCTCAGACAAATGAATGTATTTATTTTTTTACTGGGGTTTAGAGTCGCTTTCTAGATTCTTTCACTAATATCACAACTTGTCAGTTTTATGGCATGACGAACCCCGCACCATATGTAGCGCTGAATGTTGCAGTAAACCTGCAAGCACTGGCTGGTACTGGTAGAACAAGGATGATATTTGCATTGCCACTTTACAATTTTATCAATATCACGTCAGAAATGTAACTTTCGCGAACATTGATGCCAGGCCCACAGGGTGGGATTTTAACTTGGGACCTTTGACTCCGAAGTCCAAACATTCTACCACTGCACTACCACCCACACACTTAACAACAACTGAATTAATGCAAGAAGAGAACTGTTGTCGACTGTGTCAGCTACTCACCACACGTATCTCTTCCGTAGCACCAGTGTATTTCTGTAACTCTTTGATTATCTCGTGCGCCTCTCTCAAGACGGCAGCCACCATGTTGTACACTGGTATCTCCATCTCTGTGGGCTCCGTGTCTGAAACACCACCAAGGTCAAGGTCATAACATCATGATCAAGGTCACAGTGTTCGAAATAAAGAAAATAATGAGGGGGTCATTCTCCATAGGTCCAATGTTAATGGTGGTCAAATCTGTAATTTTCAGGGGGTCACACATGATACCTAACATTGCAGATTTTCAAATGCCTCCACTGATTCAAACCCTGATTAAAAAAACCTGAGGTCATAAGGTCACGTTCAAGGTAAAAGAGGTCACATGCTATACATCAGTATCTCAAGACTCAAAGATCACATTTACATGTTACAGTAAGATCAGGAGATTTTCATATTAAGAATGGCTAGATGTTGTCAAGAAAGGTCACTTCAAGGTCAATATCAACAAAGGTCAAACAGGTATTACGGTCAAGGTTAGAAATGTTAAGATCAATTCAATGCTAAAATATTTTGAGCATTTTGTTACTCAATGTCCTTTGGAAAACCAAATCTAAATGTCAACAGGTAACATGATGGGTAAAAGCATGTCATTCCATACAGTTTTCTTACTTTCGAAATCCACAAAGAGGTCTTGATTCTTGGTAGCTTCATTGTTGAGGAGAATCCGCAGGAGATTTCCCATCACCACCGGCAACTATAGCGACCTGCAAGGTCAAGGACAAACTCAATAATTTCTTGCCATAAAATAAATCTGACAAAATCTTTGCAAGATTGAATCATTGAAACCGTTTAATGCAACATGAAATAATTCAACATTTACGATAAACACAAACATTCTTCATAACAAGTGAGCACATACACAGGCAAATTAAAGATGTTACAAAGGGGTGGATGGGTGCACATGAGATAAAAGGGTGGAAGTCATATCTTCGATAACAAAAAAAGATAAAAAAGAGTGTGTGTGTGTGTGTGTGTGTGGGGTGGGTGGGTGGGTGCATAAGAGATAAGAGAGCATAAGAGATAAGAGAGTGGAGGGCAAGACAGTCATTTTTTTTTAAATAAAGAAAAGGGTAAGGGGGCCCCTTGGATCTGCATATATGCTGTGTAGTAAAGTACATTCAAAGTACTTTTATATTTAACACTATAGTCTCCTGACAAGTTATAACAAATGTCATATAGTAAACCTAACATGTCGCGGCTGGTTCTGATATAAATGGATCTGATAACAGTACATTATACCCGACACAGACACTCCACTGCATGGAAACCTTCTCCATTGTGGAAAAGGTGCCAGGCCCTTTTGTGGGAATTAAACTCAACCTTTAGGTTTTGTAGTTCGACACGCAACCACCATGCTACCTTAACACCAAGATGTCGCTGATACTGATAGATTAAAACTACTGCATAATATGAACATGATAAAATGCTATGCCTATAAAAGAAAAGCAATAAGGCCAGTAGGTAATTGCATGAGCTTTATGTCGCAGTGAGAATATTTCAATATTACATCACGTAGTGAGCATGAACTCTACTGCTAATTCTGTACCTAGTGTTAACCTTGCTCATGCTGGTGGCAACCAGAGATGCCCTAAAATAACTTCATTAATCTAATAAGGAAAAGACTAGGCACAGACCCTGCTCTTTAGGGCATCTCCGGATGCTTGCAGCATGGAGAGAGTTAAGGAACAAATATCAGGCATGGCACGAGACAAAGCCCAGGGTCTGGTGGCCCGTGGAAAATAGGTGCAGTAGACTACAGTCATGTACAGAGCAAATAAATCGACCCCTGGACAAATAAATCGGCATATTTTCACAGATCCATGTACACGCCTAAAATATAGACTACACATACAAGAAACTTTTACCTGTATTCTTTTTTAATCGTTTAAAAAACACCGGGTTAAAATTACGGTATATACCTGGTACAAGATTTGAATACAGAATTAAATCCCTAGATCCTCTATCACACGAATCGCCAATCACACGGCAAGCGGGCAACTCCAGACGAGTCTCACAGAGATATCAAAATGACAGTAGTGACAATGCATCTAAACAGATTATTGTCAGATAACTCTCTCAGATCAAACATCGCTAGGCTTGTTCAGCAGGTGTACACAAGGGGATGGGAAGTGAGGGGGTGGGGGGGGGGGGGGTGAGGCAGAGGGGTGGAAGGGATGGGTGTGTCGCCACTAATACTGTGTGTCACGCAGACAGAACTAGGAAGTAGAGAAGACATAACTAGGAAGTAGCAATTTGGTACTGTGTTCTTTTCCCCCAAGATGTGCATCTCAGAGTAATATATTCAACTAAAATAAATTATCCCTCTTCCTGCTTTAAGGCATCTCCAGTTGCCTGCAGCGTGGAGAGGGATAAAAAAAAAGTCAGCAGGTATACTACTCAAAATTTACTAGGGATCATTATTAGGGTGGTACATGTATTACAGGGTTCACAATTAACACTCGCCCGGCCAGTTCTCCCAATGCTAAAGGCATCCTAAGGGCGAGTAGGAATTCATGTCTTTTGTAAACATTTGTTATTTGTATCATTTGTTATTTGTATCAAGATTTAAAGTTAGTTATTATCCCTGTATTATGTTATATTATATTTCAATATGGGGTTATTGAATATTGTTTTTCCTACAAAAATGGTATGATCCTTAGCAAATTTTGAGTAGTATATATTATGTGGGGAAGCTTTCTCCCAAATTTGGGAAATTGGTTTTAGGTATCTGTATATTATTCCATTGCATGAAGCAGAGCATGTTGATGTTTGGAATTTCCTCCTTGTTAAAATAACATGAAGCTACAATTATATGTTCTAAAAGGTGAGTGAGTGAATATGGAGTTTAAAGTCGCTGCGGGAATCTTTCACCCATTTGCTACGATGTTCTAAAAGGTTACTGACCCTTAATTAATGGTGTTAAGTACATCAGCCATAATATACATCCATTGGATAGGTTTTCCATAGAAGTAATTTCCATTTCTATTTACCCAGTGGGAAGTATTCTGTATTTTTCATTGGAATTCTTTCCTATTAATTAATATTTAAATGCTCATGTTTACCGGTAATTGATAATTATTTGCTCAGAGTGTCATTAATAATTTGTTTGATTTTCTTGGTCTTGATCATGTTGATTGAATACCCAGTTGGCATTGTAACAATTGTTATATGGCAGTGTCACTGTGACCTAGCTCTAGATCTGGTTGGTTTGCCTTTGTGACGTCAGTGCTGTTGTTACCATCCATTCCAACGTACAACTTTGTAATGCTTACAATACAATGTTTGTTGTTCATGCAAAATTAAACGTTGCGCAATACGACTGTTTTGAGGAAGACATTATGTTGAAATGTTGCAGGGGGCCGTTCCACCGAATGATCGTAGAGCTACGACTAGTACGAGAGTTACAACTACGACTAGTACGAGAGTTACAACTATGACTAGTACGAGAGTTACGACTATGACTAGTACAAGAGTTACAACTACGACTAGTACGAGAGTTACAACTACGACTAGTACAAGAGTTATGACTACGACTAGTACGAGAGTTACGACTACGACTAGTACAAGAGTTACGACTACGACTAGTACGAGAGTTACAACTACGACTAGTACGAGAGTTACGACTACGACTAGTACGAGAGTTACAACTACGACTAGTACGAGAGTTACGACTACAACTAGTACGAGAGTTACGACTCTCATAGCGCTACAATCGCACAAAGGGTCGCACCGGTAGGCCCGGCATAAATCAATGTCTACGTCCTTTCCTGCTACAGTAAAAGCATGACGTAAGCCCTGATTTAGGCCTGAACTACAGCACGACCCTTTCGTGATTTTTTCCATTATTGGTATGCTATATATATAGATTCTGTTTCAAGCCGAGATAAATGCTGAAGGCAACCAGAGTTGTCCCCAAAGCAGTGCCTGTGCCTAATCTACCAGGGAGAAGGTTAAACTAACATTTATTTCCTTTTAACATCTCAGTATATTACATACTGTAAATCATTAAATTAATGCGAGCAGAATATTAATGCGAAAAATGCGACAACCGTATTGTCGCATTTAATTGCTGCACATTAAAAGTAAGACTTGGAGGAAAACATGTATGAAGACATGGTCGTTTGTATTTTATTGGTGTCGCATTTACGTCTAAAATCTAGAAGTCGCATTAAATTAGTGACACATTAATTTCATGATTTACAGCACACATACAATTTGGAATATATCAAGGAAAGCGGATATCAATGGCAAACAAGATAAAAATACATCTAATTATAAATGCCTCTCCACTGTATTCCGGATGCATTATCAATAGGATATAGACACGTCACATTTAAGTGATGGATCTCGAGATAGTAAGCCAACAATAGCTTTGAAATATGACACCATAAACTGACCAATTGACACACTGACAATATTTAAATAATAAAATCTGCCACTCAAGATGGCTTCCTGAAAAGTTAGTATGTACTCACAGTCATATTACTTGATTATCATTGGACTACGATTAAACATTAAAGTGGCAACATCAGCCTTGCAAGCAATATTATGTATTTTTTAATTTAACAAAATGAATATCTATATAATATTAATAGGTAGAGAAAAATATGAGAGAGAAAAACTATGACACTGTATTGTCAATGAGAATGTTGCAGTTCGCTTCCAATAGTCTGTCTGCTTACTAAATATAACAACTGTATTTTGTTCTAAATCTAAACTGAGTAGTTTTTTAGTCCACGTACCACCATTAATTGTACTGTAAACCCAAAGGACATTGGGAGTGAATCCACACATAAAACTGATGTCAGTGTCAGAATGATACTCACTGCTCATCATCACTATTTGTCTGAGGGTAGGTGTAAAAAACAAACATTTACGTTTTATATAAAAACGCATTTCGAGATTTAATAGTTAAAAAAAACGATCAGAATTATTTTGGTATTTGTCAGGAAAAGATAGCTGTATCCAAATACGATTATGCCAGTTAGTGACCTTTGACTTCTGCAAAGATGACCGTGGCACTATAATTTACATTAGATTAGAAAATAATAAATATTAAAAACCACAATCAAGTAACCCTCTCCCTGTTGGATTAGGCACTGACATTGCTCTTTAGGGCATCTCAGGTTGCCTCCAGCACGGAGAGAGTTAAACAATGAAAAAGAATTAACAAATACTTTCATTTCTACAAACCTGTAAATATCATATTATACAGCCATATCTAATTCTTGTTCCACAAAACGCTCATAGCGCTAAGACTTGTAACCCGTACAGTAGGGAGTTACGACTCTCGTAGCGCTATGATCATTATCTGGAACTGACACCCTGGTAAGCCACCGTTTCTAAACCGCGTTGACACAACAAGATACATTATTATCCTTATGAATTTTGTATTAAAAAAAAATATCCCTCATAAATACATACACCCATATCCAACACAGATAATTTGACGTAAATAAATCTTTATGGGGAACATTTTGAGGATTCAGACTTCCTGGTTGATCTCCTTAACTCTGGACACGCATGTACGGCATACAGATAATACACACAACAATGCCACATACTGTATATAGCACATTCTCATTAGGCTAAGTTCAGGTACGGTACATGAAATATTAAGGAAAACGTCTACATTTCTTCAGGCAACGTAAGCTGATTCAGTTGTGTCACGGTCCAATGCTACTTGCGTTTGTTTAGCGGAGTCACGATTGTGAAATACTGTAGTATTATTATCACGTTAGTTGTCTTAATAATGCAACATGATATATATACATGTACCTCCAAATTCTGGGGTGTGGTTGACATACGTATTGTAAACTGCTCATTTTGTAAGTAATTGATATAAAAGTAAGGTTTTAAAAAAAACCATATCATATACATATAAGCTTTGTAATAATTTACAAGGCAAATGTATTCAAATATACATGACATAGTATTAATATATTGGTAGAGATACCAATATTTCAAGATAAAATATCGCATTAATTTAAGATTAATAGTGGTTTATGATCAGTATCTTATCATAAACCTGATTGGTGATCGTAAACCTGATCCAAGATGACAAATGGCCACTATCCTCATCTTACAGTATTTTATTTTATTTTTTAATTCAAGTTAAAGATTCTTTCACTCATGTCACGGACGGTTTAATGTTGGAGGAAACCTGCAACATCCGTAGTGTTGAATGTTGCAGTAAACCTGCGAGCACTGGCTGGTAGTAAAGTTGGTTTATAATCGATAATGGTTTATAAAAGATTGACACCATGTGCTAATCTAATGATAGTGATAACACTTTGTAAGCATGTACCGGTAGGTTATGCAGGGATAATAACTAACTTTAAAACGTACTCACCCGAATAATGATACAAATAACAAATGTTTACAAAAGACATGAATTCCTACTTGCCCGTACGATACATTTATCACTGGGTGAGTGAGTGAATATGGAGTTTAACATCACCCATTTGCTACGATTTAGCATTGGCAGAAATGGCCCAGGCGAGTGGGCGAGTGTTAATGTGACTGTCATGTGACTACCGTAGTGTATTTAACAGCACAATACAGTATCCAATAACAGTTCTGCAGAACAAGTATACTAACAATAGGTATACTCAGACCAGTATACTGTAGGTGTGTCAAGCTATACATTCAGCAGACTAGGAGGTATATTTCCCCAAGGGGTGAAGATTTCCTAGAATGCTACGAATACAGGCATATTGACTATCGTACAATATCAAGCTTTGTATGCCATAATCAGCCATTTGCAATTTAGTACCAGCATTCGGTAATATCACATTCCCTGCCACACTATTTAGTGTATATAAGGTGGCATACTTCTGCCTATGAAGAAACATGCAAACATAATCATGCGACTTTCCACGGCTGTCGGAAAATAGTTTATCGAATGAAAATAAAAACCCACTTAAATTTGTTATTTTGTACTACCTCATGAAAATATAAAACTCATAATATATCTGTCTATATATATTTCTCAGCTATCACCAAATACATTGACCAGCTGTTAAACTTCAAGAAATTACCAAATAGCAAGCTACTGTAAAACGATCATTAAAATAGTTATTAAGTGTGAATATATTATGACACGTGTCATACATCATTCATTTTCTCTGTCTTCTGTTGATCATGTTGTAACAAGTATAAATTATTCTTGACAGTCAACACCTGGTAAGGTGACCCATTCGTCAGATCGTTATCTCACCTGTGCACAGGAGCAGGTGAAGGACTTGTGTATGTATGTAAAGTAAACATAGCTCTATACATTGCACTTCTAAGTTCTAGTACTAGTAGTAGCAGTAGTAGGAACTCAGCTCCACCTAATTCAATAAGTTACTTATCACTGCTTATCATGTAAAATCACTGAAAGGTGTGTGTGTGTGTGTGTGTGTGTGTGTGTGTGTGTGTGTGTGCATGCGTACGTGTGTATTGTCACTCTGTGTGTGTGTGTGTATATGTGTGTGTGTGCGTTGTCACTGTTTGTTTGTGTGACTGTGTGTGTATGTTTGTGTGTATGTTTGTGTGTGTATGTGTGACTGGGTGTTTGTTTGTGTGTTTGTGTGTGTGTGTGTGTGTATGTGTACATGTGTGTTGTCAGTGTGTGTGTATGTATGTGTGTGTATGTATGTTTGTGTGTGTGTGTGCATGTGTATTGTCACTCTGTGTGTGTGTGCATTGTCACTGTTTGTTTGTGTGACTGTGTGTATGTTTGTGTGTGTATGTGTGCCTGTGTATGTGTGACTGTGTGTTTGTTTGTGTAACTGTGTGTGTGTGTGTGTGTGTGTGTGTGTGCATGTGTGTGTGTGTATGTGTATGTGTGTGTGCGTTTTATTCCATAAGTTTGCTAAAACATATTAATAAAGCAATGAAATGAACAATAACATGTACTTCCAACTTAAATACCGTAATATGCATTTAATTATCTGGTTGAATTAGCATTTCGAGCTACTTTCAAGATTCTCTCTCTGTTCTGCATGTTTTGTATACACGGTGTGTTTTGTATACACGTAACTGGCAGCTTAGGTTGTATACTTCCCAGTGAGTTGAGAAGGTGAAATGAGTGCACATTGATCCATTGACTGAGGTAATAATGTAGCGCTATGAGCATGGATTTGACACATGCACTGCTTGCACTATGCTGGATTTCGACCAGCTGTTGCATATTCTCCATGGAGTTGAGAAGGCACACTGATCAACTGAGCAGGTTAAAAACTAATGCAATGAGCTAGGATATGACACAACATAAATATGAACGTATTATTATTATTGAGTTTAATATGGCACAATATTAATTAATATCTTCATGGTTACGAAATTAGTACTTAGCCAATATGTTATTGATCTGCCAATTCTAATAAAATGAAATGTCGGTTTGGAAATACGCACTTGTCAACAAACTGGCACAAATCCAAATATGTACTGAATGAACCAACCTACTTGCTACCAAATACCACAAGAGCAAGGATAATTGAAAGTAATGGATCAATTGATCCATAATGACAGAAATTACAAAAGTATACTGTAGAATTTGTAAGTAATCAATTCGTACTACAACTCGTACAACATGTTTGAATATATTCTCTTGTAATGACTATATTTGAATATCTTCTCTTGTTATAATTATTGACTATCTTGAAGTTGATGCTGGTTTTTTCCCCATTTCTTTCAACATTGGAAAGTACTTAATTTAAAAATTAATACTAGCAAAAGTTACAAGCTGGAACGCTAACTCCCAATGTCTTTTTTTAAATTGGGACTTAGAGTCGCATTCAAGATTCTTTCACTAATATCACAAATTGTCAGTATATGGCAGGAGGAAACCTTTAACATCTGTAGCACTGAATGTTGCAGTAAACCTGCGAGCACTGGCTGGTATCGACAGACCAAGGATGGTATCTGCGTTTCCACTCTACAGACAGTGCATCATATTACGTCAGAAAGATAACTTTGGCGAACATTGATGCTGTATCCCCGGGGTAGGATTTGAACCTGGAACCTTTGGATACCAAGTCCAGCAATCTACCACTGCACTAAAGAGTGAATATGGAGTTTAACGTCGCTGCGGGAATCTTTCACCCATCTGCACTATAGAAACTGTAAAGTATTGTTACATTATGAATGATGAAATACTACCATTTGCAACTTGCAAGCCACTTAAAATATAATATTGCATTACAGATGATGAAAGAGGTAATAAACAAAGTGCCACCAAACATGCCATGACTGTATCATAATGTCTAACAATACTACAACCACTTTCCATGTAAATGAATATGGTACTAGTCTCATGTCACAATAACATTGCCTTTTGTTGAATCATTGTGACCTTGTCTCCTACAAGGGTGGGTAGTATATTAATACTTCTTGGAATGAATCAATACAGCAATCATTACGTAACCAAGAAAGATACTACTTGGAGACAAAAATGTATTGTACATATTTGTATTTATATTATTATTATTTTAAAATATATTTTTAATTATGTAATGGTACATGCAAATTTGTACCATAATGTTGAACACAGATTTGTAAAGTCCTTCAGAATGAGATCTATTTTAAGGCAGGGTATTTCCATGAAATTTGACTGAGCAGACCAGCTTAAAATAACATCAGTAGGTCATGTTTTGGTTTGGAGTAAGTTTTGCTTTTATGTTGCAGTGGGAATCGTTCACCCATACGCCCAGATCTGAGCATACTCATGAATATATACATCTATTTTTAGACAGGTTATTTCTGTGAACATCCCACCTTAAAATGACGAATTTTGTTTGGAAATTTGACTGATGTCAATTGCTATTCTTTAGGAATGCATGTCTATTCTGCACACCATGACTTCCTGAAATCATGTTAACATTGAAATTTGTTTCTAAAATGTCTAAAGTAATTATATAGAACTTGCATTGATACACTGAGAGATTAGTATCTTTCAAAACACTGTAATTTGTCAAATATATTAATCATGCCGAAATCATAATCATATGACTCACTCATATACTTCATAGTGAAAAACTTGTTGATGACGGATAGGATTCACACTGTATACCACTGTAAGCTAGAATTCTATAAATTCTGATACATACCTGTATTACCATATAAATAAAACGAGTATTCATTCAATTTAATAGCGAATATCAGAGGAACGTGTACATGGAAATGCAATTATCATCCTTGGTCTGTCAGTATGGTTACAGGTCAAGTCACGCCTGTCCCTCTCGCATCAGATATATTTTCGGGTCAACTCGCGCTGGGTCCTCTCGCGGTAAGATTTTCTGGTCACCTCGTGCCAATCTCGGGTCACCTCGCACCAATATTGGGTCAACTCGCGCCAATCTCGGGTCAACTCGTGCCAAATGATTTGTCAACGTTTTATTTACATAATAAATGCACAAAAGTTAGTAGGGAGTACTTCCTATTGTATGCTGATGCTATTGTTCTGTGAACATTATTTCCGGTAGTATATAATACTGACTCCTTTTTACTGGTACAATGCTCATCCATGTTTTCACAACAATATTCCTTAGTAGAGATGCTTCGATAATAATTAATCTAGATGCAATGTGTTAATTAACTTCATTATTTGTTACTATTTACTGTGTAGATTGTAAACAAAATGCTTCCGTCTCGCAATTCAAATGAAAACAATGGTAGTACATGTATATGACACAACATTATCGCATTACTGAAGGGAAAAAATGCATGGAATTAGTTGTTTGTCGATTGAACAATTGAATAATGAATCGAAATACTGGCACGAGGTGACCCGATGCCTGGCGTGAGGTGACCCGAGCCTGGCGCGAGGTGACCCGAAGCCTGGTGCGAGACGACTCCGACGAAACGACCCGGAAAAACTGGCACGAGGGGGACAGGCGCGACTTGACCTGTAACCGTCAGTACCAGACAGGCGATGCTCGCAGGTTTACTGCAATATTCAGTGCAATGGATGTTGCAGGTTTCCTCCTGCCTTAAAATGACAAGCTGTGATATGTGTAAGAATCTGGAAAAAAATATCTAAACCACAATTTATTAAAAACAACTAAACTAATCAACTACAATAAAACAAAAGTTGTACATCATTAAAAAAAAACTAATACTCATATATAATAAAGTTAAAAGCTCATATTGTCATGTTAAACTCTGCCACCCACGTCTATTAGGGATACATGTATTTACATTATCAACAAGTGACCATTCGCACCTGCAAGAGTAAAAATTCTTGACAAGAACTTTACTTCCGTGTTCACTAAAGTCTTTAGAATAAATTGTTTGTGGCAAGGGTGTAGCTCACTGTATTCAGTAATGTTTACACAGACAATCTCAAATACATACAATTATATCTTAAATTATGATCCCAATATTAATTGATAATGTAACAACAGTAAAAACAATAACATATTGAAACGAGATTTTACTCCGTCTGGAAATGTTTGCAAACCACAAACGCGAGTGTCAAGAAATCGATCTAGCTTGCCATGTGTTAAATGATTAAATGCGTGCAGTTTTCTGTATCATACAGCCTGGAAAAATAAATATAATATACACTCAAGATGTAAATGATGCGTTTCCAACCTGTATATACACGTAGTTATCGTCTGGGGAATGTTATACCATCAACGATCCATGTAAACCGACTCAACTACTTCGGCCATTTGGAGGACAACTGCATTTCTCTTCCGGGTCACACTTTCCAAATATGGCAACCACGTCGTCGACAGGTAAGGAAATAAAAATAGTCCACACGTTTATTTGTGTTCGAATAAAGGATGTGACAATAAGTCCTATTTCAAACAATAAACAGTCATGATCAGTTGTTGTTATTGCAAAATTATGAAAAGATTAATTCTCGTTTCCTCGTGAAATCTATTTTTAACCTGTAAACAAATGCACGTGTTTAACTTTTGATTTGTTCAAGGTCGATTTATACAGGTTTCTGACTTATTGATGTTCTAATGCAATTACTGTCCCATCTAGACATGTTTATTTACCTAATTATTAGATCATTCTGTTAGATATTGGTCTAGAGCGCCTACTCAAACAAGCGTGACGGCAGGGTCAAGTGTCACGTGTTGAAAGGTCAACGTGTGTCGTCTGCTAACTGGCTTGCTCCAGCTGGTCGCAAGATCTACCAAACAGCTGACCAAGACTGACAAGAAAGTCTCTTTTATACCATTATTCAGGTGACATATCTGAATATTTATGTATTTGGTGTTCTATAGGATAGAATGTATTAGACATATTAAAATATTCATCTGTGCGTGGTCTCATTTTATGAGTTTCGGATAAAATTTCAGAACTCCGACAGATGACAGAAGTGAGAATCTCAGTGAGATGCTGAGCTTGCAGATTTTCACTTTTGAATCAATTAATGCATTTACAAACTGCAATAAAATGTCTAATAGTTATCTGTATTTCATCAGGGATTATTATTATGAAACAGACAAAATAGTAGATGGTTTAGCTAGTTAATAAACCTAAACTAAAGATTTGATTCTAGAAATGAAAAAATTTCAGAACATTTACTTTTTAAATATTGTATGTGTAGCTCTATCTATATCAAAGTATATCCAAAGTACATGACCTAACTTAGGGCCTAAAAGTAAGAGTCCGACAAACGTAATTGAGGTAAAAAAATTAAATGGTAGCAGACGTTTATCAACTTGCAAGTGAGGATTATGTGATCTAAGTTTGTTTCAAGCAATTGAGGCCTTGCACAGAACAATTGTTTCCATTGTGGATGCCATGTTGGGTCAGGGTTAGAAGTTAGTGCAAAAAGGTATAACTTTGAACAACGCCAACTGGCGAGTAAGTCAAATAAGAAGAGCGAATTATCTGAAAAGATACTCGCCCATAACAAAAGAAGGTCGCCACGGGCGCTGGTTGAGTGGGAACTTATAACCCTGTGTAAGGTATCAGAAGATGCTACCGACTGACCTGAATGGAGCCTTCTATGTTCCTCTACTTATCAGTATCTATAGAATGTTGTAATGTATCAGAACATACTGTCGACTGACCTGAATGGAGCCTTCTATGTTCCTCTACTTATCAGTATCTATAGAATGTTGTAATGTATCAAAACATACTGTCGACTGACCTGAATGGAGCCCTCTATGTTCCTCTCCTCGCGCTTGCTGGCATTCATCTCCTCCGTCTTCTTGAAGAGCATCTCTCGGAGCAGCTTGAGCTCCGACTCTATCTGCATCTGCCGCAGCTCCTCCTCGTTGAGCAGCTCGTCCATCTGCGCGGCGCGGTCCTCGGCGCTCAGCGTGGAGTCCGTCACGTTCCTCAGCTTCTCCAGCAGCTGCTCATGAATGTCCTTGGCATCGTACAGCCTGCAGGGAGACAACAGTGAATATACAGTGCGGCCACATGAATATACAGTGCAGTCATGTGAATATATATACAGTGCAGTCTCATTGAAATTATTTATACAGTGTAGTTGCATAATAATAATAATGATATTAAAGGGACTCAAACACATAGGTGATTTTACCTATGCCCATTTTTATTACTGGTAATATGTAATACTGTATATAGACTAATATTCGCACACAACATCACTTGGATGAAGTCACATGTCAACATTGCATTGACCTGTTAACCTAACAATCTATGTAAATAACCAACAAGATGAGCGTATTTACTGATAACAGGTCATTTTGAAGGAAATCAATCACTGTATGTGGTGTAGTACCGGTACCATCAGTTCTTTAAGTTTGAATTTGGTGTATGAGACACTTTAGCTGTAT
>JAVCKZ010059631.1:0-15728 GCA_034780755.1 Lepetodrilus elevatus
CATTCCATGAAGTATTTACCGAGATAATCTACGAAATAGGGGGGTCAATGCATTTCATGCCAAACTATAGTATATGTCAGGAGAGCTATATAGAGCAATCAATGAACAGGATACACCTACAACAGGACAAATAACCCAAGAACTGCTTGGCAATACTGGCTAAAGCAAATTAACAGCAACATGTGCACATTACCATTAGAAAAGGTCAATAGGTTCACTGGATGGAAACATCATTTCAGGAACGGATAATTTGGGAATTTCTTTAACATCTTTATTATGTTCATAGGAAATTAAGTCCAAACAAGTCCTCTATGATAGTATTATGAGGCGTTGTTTACGTCACTGTGACAGTAACAAACCCAAGGTCATCAATATTCTCAAGGTCATGAATTCATCTTGTTATAATTAAATTTGTAATTTAATAAATTAACTGCCACAGCTCTAAAATAACTTAATATAGAAGCAGAAAGATTCATAATTCTACCTTCAAAATGTGAAAGAAACCAAATATAATTTTTGATTGGCATTCTCTATGCTGTAGTTTCTGATCTTGCCTTAATAGCATTTTCAATCTGGCTGTTGTGGTAATAATTATTATTGGGATTTAGATTTAAATTGCTTTAAAATTTGCTAAACACAGGTACATAATGTTTCAGGGGCAGTGTTCCTGAATTTACCATTGTACGTAACAAAATTGTTACATTATATGTAAAATATGTATCCGATGAAAATGTTATGATCCCGAAAGTCAAATGTTCCTCCACCTCCACAAAGGCATAACAATGGCTGTCGTTACGTATACAATATCTTCGGGAAGATGGCCCGGGAACATGGCCCCAGATCAATTCAATCAGCAGTTGTCAGGCCGTGAAATGTGGAGAACATAAACACCTGTAGACATCGTATGATCTGAACAATCCTATAACCACCACTGGGGTCAAGTGAGCCGTACTTTCTGCTGGAATCACCACTGGGGTCAAGTGAGCCGTACTTTCTGCTGGAATTACAGGAAGTATACAAGTGATTTTCTTCTCCAGTGGCGAGGCAGACAGTTGCATAAGGACATGGGTTCCCGGCGGGATTGAAAGCTTTCTTGACATTCACAGGTAGCCTCTAGTCTACGAGCCAAATGTCAGGACTAACTCATCACAAGAGTGGTTATACAGATTCCCATCTCATCGCAGACGATATACCAAGTATTACAATATATCAAGTATACGTGGGAAAGTACAACCAGCGGAATAATTGCCAATCCAAAATAATCGCTGGTGTACAAAGGTTAACTGTTCAAAAATCATTAAAATACATTGGATTTGTTCTGCTTGTTGGGACCTGAAAGGTCAACTCTCCCACAAATATAATGATGTATTTGGGGGTCAATTCATCACAGACCTATTATCACTAATTTTCAGCAAATAGATAAGAATTGATCTTTAAAAAAAAGTGCTTACATTTCTACCATATCTACATTGTACCATATTTGAGCAAGATGAACAAGAATATTAACAATATTGGTAAAAACTATAAAAACTATTGATTAAAACAAATTTCTATTACCATCTACATTGTACCATATTTGAGCAAGATGAACAAGAACATTCAAAATATTGGTAAAAACTATAAAAAAAAATTCATTAAAACAAATTTCTATTAATTACCTGCATATTAACTTGGGTCATGTTCCATCAAATGTTTTTACTGCTACCAGAGACGCAACTCCCTAAAGTAAGTTATGACTGTTGTAGTTGTAATGATCTTATGACTCTTGTAGTGCTACGATCGCACTTTGGAACAAGACCCAGTATTCCGAACATTAGCCTAAATATTTGTAAATATCATGTAGTCTCTCCATTGCATGTTAGTTATTTGTTGCTTACATCGCAGCACAAATCTTTCACAAATGACTCTCCCATTGCAGGCGACTCCAGTCATCACCATGACTTCAAAATCTCCCGCAGAGCTTTCTGTACTGTTAACAATAATATCTCCAGACCTCCGTGGCTATTAGTACAGGGAGGAATTATTCTATCCTCTAGTCTTGTCTCCTTTAATCTCCTCCAGATGAACGTAATATATGTTTCGTTACATTTGTCTTCGAATCATCAAAGCCGTTCCCCTTTCTGACATCATCCTCCACTTACAAGATGTGTTAACCCTCTCACTGCTCGATTAGGCACAGAAAATATCTTTAGGCCATATCTGGCTGCCTTCAGCATGGAGAGGGTTAAAAGTGCATCTCGGTGCAGCATGTCGTTCACACCTACCCAACACCTGCGCAAGTTGCCTTGATCGCGCAGCTTTCATCAACAATGTACATCTTCCTTCGGGGGTAAACCGTGAACGCTAATGTTAATATTTTTACATTTTGAGAAGCAAAAACAAAATCCCCAGGAAACATGATAAAAGCTTACTCCGACAACACTCCATGTTCTAAATTCATCGCCAGTCGCTGATTACACGTGCCACGTTCTCTCCACTTACTTCACAGTGGGATCGCCCCCCAGTGCCGAGATTGCGAGAGAAACTTCCCGAGATGCAATGTAATTTCGTCGAGTACCGGCTTGTGTAAACGAATGAAGCATGTGCAACCAAGCCGAGTGTGTCACTCAACTGAACAAACAATGATAAGCAAATGAGCTAACGTCCTTTGACACCGGGTCAAATCGGGTCAGTTTCCACGACTACCAGACCGATATTCACTAGAACAGCAATCAGTGTGTGGAACATAGTACACAGAAATAGAACACTACAATACTGACCAAACATACGTGTAAATCATTATCCTACAATTACACATGCCATGGTTGGCTATTGATATTTGGGGGAAATCGTTAATTATCGACATGATTTATTGTGTGGCCATCCTGAATAGATTTGTCCTTGACGTTAACATAACATCTATGAAATTGGGACTGCATGGAAAATGTTCATTATGTTGGTTAGTATATATATAAGTCAAAACCTTTTGAGTACAATCTCATGCTCAAGTTCATATTTTACATGGGTATTTGTTAACTAAACTTTGAATTGAATATGAAATTGTACTAAAAAAAGTTTCATAATATCTGGGCCAAATTAACATTTGTGAACTTTGCAATAAATATTTCAAACATCCAGAAAGGAATAGCTGAATGTAAATGAAATTGTTTTCCACCTCAAACAAGGCCACCAACAGGCGGTTGTGATTTACATAACCCAGTCAGTCTGCCCCGAGTCAGATCACATTCACGCTGTGACACCATCCCTGGCCGCATTTCTCCACAACAAAATAAAAAGCATCAGAACTCGGATGAGTTTCCCCCGAAATGCAGTTTTCAGTTAACAATTTGAACCGAGTTTCTATAAGAATGAAGAAATGCAAATAATGGAGTTTTCTCAGTTGAGAAGTTTTTTTTTTTAGAAGTTGGGCACGGGAGTCACACGACCATCAGTCTGTGACACAAGCACAAGAGTCACATCAGCCAAGGTTTGTGTTTCACGAAAGGATCGTACTGTAATCCTGGCTCCAATTTCTCAAGAAAAAAACTTGAGTTTGAGACTTTGCTCAGCTGAGATTTCTCAGTGCTGTAACTTGATCAAAATCTCAAGTTTGTTTCTAGAAATCGGGGTCTGGTCTATATCAGTCCATGTGCCATGCTTCGACTACCGCAGGAAATTATGTAAACCTGGATTTATACCCAGACTACTGGTACGACCACTTCGTGAAGCGCAGGCCTGAAGTCAGACAAGTCAGCAGGTCGTAACCCAAGACCACACAATGTTCCCTGTGTACCTGTGCAACACCTAGATTACGCAAAGGTGCAAAGTGACCTGAACGTGCAAACTGCTGATTAGGAAAACAACACAGGAGTTGAGCAAGTAAAGATTCTTTATATTAGTTCCAGCCACTCCTAACCCTGTAGATTAACTGATACCGACTATCTGATATCTGCTCCGTGCAAACACTGCTTTATGACGGACCGAACAAAACCCAGGAAAGCTGCCCTTGGAAATTCACCTGTAATGTTGGCAGATAAAAACAGCAGATTTATCAAGTGTTTATTAATATTTCCGGCATTATGCCAGCAACACTGATAGCTGAGAACAGAAGGTTATTCAACTGTTCAACAACGGCAAGTAACTGAATCTGATTACATTATATTTCTTCCAGAAACATTTCAGCAGGTAAAAATATATATGTAATTTGTAAATGGAATCAAAGGTCTTTGAAAAGTACATAAAACTGAGTCTATTGTAATAAATATCTTTATATCTCGGCCCATTTTATTCTATTGTCAATAGTTTTCCTATTTGATGAACATTATCACGAGTATATCTTAGTTTTTGAATATTTTATTTTGTTCATCAACACTGGAAGAAGCACTACCAGGATTAATCAATTAAATGAGATTGACAGTTGACCGTAAAATTGAAAGTTGTAAGACAATTCAATGGAGAACTCTTTACACACTGTGTTACTGTTGACCAATCCCTCACCTGGTATGTGTACAGTTAATGGCTGTACACGGAACACGACACCAACCGTCTGAATATCTATGTCAGGAATGTTGGGTTAATACCAATAGTGAGCAGCAGCTATCTGATACATGAGTGACCAGGTTACCCAGTAAGTTACCAGTTTACCTATCAGGTTTCCCAGTAAGTTACCAGTTTACCTACCAGGTTACCCAGTAAGCTACCAAGTTACACAGTAAGTTACCAGGCTACCCAATAAGTTACCAGGCTACCCAGTAAGTTACCAGGCTACCCAGTAAGCAAGAAACAATGTTACCCAGCACACAAGGTATTAAAAACACTAGTAACTTAATAGTTACCTGGAATAAAAGTGACCAGATTATACAATGAATGAATGATCAGATATGCGAGTAACAATGTTATCCAACATACAAGTTTTCCAAAACATGTTACCGGACACACAAGTTACCAGGTTACATGGTACACAAGTTACCAGGCTACCTGACACATGAGCTCCACTTTCCATCCTACACATAAATGTGCCGATTTAGTCTCGTGACAGATCACACGCTTGCAGATCACTGTCCCAGCTCACAGTCCCCAGCTCTGTGGCCTAACAGAGGTCAGCCTACACCGACTACAATTTACAGCAGGTCACAGACTGTCATCCACACACAAGGGCCTCCTCAAGTATTGGCTTCTGGCGTTTTGTTCTAGCCTGTGTTAATCTCGGGCATGGTCTACACTGGACAGCCGGGGTTTGTATCTCCGCGATCACTGCAGTGTAAACTTAATGGAGATCAATACCGTAGTCACAGATGTGCTTGGATAGAGAGGAATCGGCTGGCCATTTCACCTGCTTGTTTGGCTGTTTGTCAGCTCACTGTCTGTCTGTCTGTCTGTCTGTCTATCTATCCAATCACTGTCTATCTGTCTGCTCACTGTCTATCTGTCTGCTCACTGTCTGTCTGTCTATCTGCTTACTGTTTATATCAAGGTTAGAACTTAACGTTAAAATATACTTGCCCGAATAATGATACAAATAACAAAACATGAAATCTTTAGGAGAAATGGATCTGGCCGTCGAGCGAGTGGGAACTTCTATCCCTGTTATGTTTGCTCACTCTCTGTCTTCTCACCTCACTGTCTGTCTGTCTGTCTACCTGTCTGTCTGCTTCTTTCTGGCCTAGTTACCATACAGAAGTATGACTGATACAGGTAGCTTACAGATAAAGAAGTCAACTATCTGTGTACATTAACTGGGACATATCAATGCATGCATGTCAGTTTAAACATCAACACATCCATCACATTCTACAGTCATAGGATTTGTTGCATAACGTTTCTACAAGGACCTTTCACCCATATATGACAAGTCTGACACAGATTCAATACATTACACACAAACGCTGCCATGAAATACAGGGTTAGAACTTAACTTTAACACATATTTGCCCGAATAATGATATAAATAACAAAACTTGAAATTTTACTAGCCCATAGGATACCTTTAACACTATGAGAAATGGATCGGGCCGCCGGGCGAGTGGGAACGTCTATTCCTGGAAATAACTCATTTTTAAAACCATTATTAAGAATGTACCGTAAAGAAATTATCACAACTACCACACACTTGAGAATGTTCTTGGCACCTTCCTATTTCCGAGCAATAAAAGTTCTAGTTCATCAGCCCGTTCCACAGAACAATCATAGCACTACGAGAGTCGTAACTCCTAGCAACTCCATGCTTACATACAGGAGTTACGACCCTCGTCCAGGAGTTACGACCCTCGTCCAGGAGTTACGACTCTCGTAGCGCTACGATCCTTCCGTGGAACACAGCCCCAGAACATGTCAACAGCTTCAACTCCAATCCTTGCGATATCCGAACTATACCGATGACCCTTGACCTACGCAAGACCAGCAATAACTCGGTATCAGATCACAATAAAGTACATAGCTAACCATCTTTATCCATGTTATCCAAGCCCCAAATCCCACAACAGAGTGGACGAGAATATTTGTTGAGTTCCTCATAATTAAATAATCAATGCCCCACTAACACTTGCAAGCAAATCGTTATCACAGATTTGCGGCCGTATTGAGGCTGACGAGATCTTAATGTCCGCCAGACTAGAGACTGAAGCAGCAGCAGCTCACAGAAAATGCTGAATAAACGACTCTCACACTCTATCAGAAATCTCGTAACTGATAAAGGCAGTAATTGACTCATTGTGCAAAGAAAGGCAACAAGTTCTTCAAATATACAAAGTGGTAATCCATCAGTAGGTCACGAAGAAAAATGATAATGCATCAGCTAAGTGCATGTTCGTTATAACAGATCTACTAAGTGAGCAGCGATGGTAGCTTAAACTACTCAGAGGAACTGAAAACCTTGAAAATGGTGGTCCAAATTTTTTAATAATTAATACAAAATTGTTTATTTAATGCTTAATGTTGCTGTGGCATGGTAAAAATAAAACCTGGGATGGTAAGAATAAAACTGGGGATGGTAAGAATAAAACCGATTGAAATAAATAAATATATTTATTAGTTAACGTCGCTGTGGGAATATTTTACCCATATCTGCCGATATAGTTCACGATTCCACCCATGTTCACCTTGCACACCACACCAACTCAGCCATGCAACCACTACCACCATCACCCACATAATTGAACACCCAAACAGACAGATGATGACATTTAACAGTCAGCAAAATGTATACAACTTTGATGTCTGACCTACTTGCAGTTAACTTTATTGAAATGGGAACGCTGTCAGATAAAAATATGGTGACCAAAGAAAAAAATTATTGCAGTTTGCCTTCAGTTATTCAGATTATTAATCATGTTAACCTACATAAAAAAAATGAACGTATGGCCATCAGCATGATCAAACAATAGGAAATTCCATAGAGGTATTATTTAAATCATCAAATTAGGATGATGAAATATTTCAAAAACAAAAGGATAAAAAATTATTAAAAACTAAACAAACTTGATAGGCCATGCTAAGTTTGACAGACAGCAGGTGTACGAGATTAACCCTCTCCATGCTGGATTAGGCACATGTTCTGCTCTTTATGTCACCTCCAGCTGCCTCCAGCATAGAGAGGGTTAAGCATGACGTTGTCATAATCATGTCACCATGCCCATCACACTGTCAAGATTTCCCATGACATGCAAAACTGTATACCCGACTTTCTCTCGAATCAAATGAGCATAAAATGTATAGTAAAAGGTCAAAGATTATGTAAGACCCAATAGTATTAAGTGCAATTTGAGTCGTAAGTTTGTTTCGAGGGTCATTTCGACTCCGTAATCTGCAAGCTTTCAGGGGAAACTCAGTCACGCAGTTACGCCATACCGTGTCACGTGCTGCAATCAGCCTGCGAGCAAAGAGACATGTGCCGTATGAAATAATTAACACAGACTCCCGAGTATGTCTATTCTTATCCAGATTAACCAATTTTAACATTCCATTTCCTCGGAAAGATTCAATTTTCCACTCGTGGGAATAGAAAAACAGCAATCTGTAATTGGTTTCCTGTGGGTTCGGAGACCAGATTCCACGCCCGGGAGCCACGTGGTAATCCCACGGATAGTGCGGGTACTAAACCAACCACAACACCACAGAGACTTGGACGAGAAATATCAATACGTAATCCTGGCAGATGCAGGTCAAGAAAGTATGTCTGCATGCCGAGCTTCTGTAGATGTGTGTCTAGGTCACCATACCACAACACTTGTCTAAATATGTGGTCACTGACAGCAGTACCGATACGGTACCATATGTATCGGTACCATGGGTCTGTGTTAATCGCACTGATCAGTTCACAGATTTGTCAATGATAGAAACTATTTCTAAAACTTACTAGCCTGAATAGTGATACAGATATAACGAATGTTACTAGCCCTTTTAGGATTCCCAAATCATTGTGAGAAATGTCCAGGGCCAGCGGGCTATTGTTAATTTCGATACCTGGTCATGCAAAACCAGCATATGTGCCCCGCTCGTCAAGACAAGAAAAGACACCACAAGGTGGTTGTGATTTTCAACAAATGCCTTCAAGTTTTTATTAATCACATGGAAAAACATGTGGAAACATTCCTTATAATAGTGTATTAACCTATATTGTACATTCAAAGTAAACTATGAATAACTATTCATTCTTGAGCCGTGTTCAAGGCTGAATAGCCACACACAGCCCCCTACTATGAATGTACACATACTAGTAATAAAGACCTATATTCACAGCCTGGGGGGAAACATACCATATCACATCCTTAATCGCTATCTACTTTGAATTCGATACAGAAAATAGAATCAAGAACCGCTCGCGTGGAAAGATGGCCACCACGGGTAGGCCAGCAAAATAAATTGTATGTTCAGCGTTCTGCGCCAGATAGGACAGAATTATTAATTGCACTCTGAGCACACCTGTTAGGCCAACAGTTTTAATGTGTGTTTTGTGTCCCAGATAGGCCAGCAGTTCTTTGGGTTTTGTTTTTTATGGACGAAGCCAAAGTGTCCAAGATAGGTCATCAGAATGATCAGCTTAAAATACAAGCAGAGAACCTGCTAGGACAGCAATTGTAAATGTGCCACAGCTGCCATCACCCTGAACTCTCACCACACTGGAGGCAACCGGAGATGCCCTAAAGAGCAGTGTCCGTTTCTAATCCAGCAGTGACAGGGTTAAATGTGCATTGAGTGCCACAGATAGCTATCACCCGTAATTGTACGTTGAGCATCACAGTACTTTGAGTGCGGGAGTGTTAACTGACAGGGACATGTATGAAACTGTACACGGATAACCTGTTGACATTGACTGACTAGTGCCATGCTATCATACAGGTTACATACAGGTTACATACAGTGAGTGAGTGAATATGGAGTTTAACGTCGCTGCGGGAATCTTTCACCCATTTGCGACGATAAAGCAATTAGTTATTTTACTATAGGTTACATACAGGTTACATACAGGTACATGAGCAGACACATGTCTAGTAATTGATGTCTGTACTCCCTACACATGGTAGAGGTGCCGTATCTGTCCCGTGATCACCGGTCACACACGTACTGGTTCAAAAGTTCAATAAAGGTCAAGATAACACAGTAGTGCTCTACTCTAACATGATTACGGCTCTCCTTTACGGCTTTAGTGCGATTGCTTTATATAATTTAAATTAAAACATATAATAATAGGCCACTTATAATGCGCCAAATCCACCCCCTAAGGCATGCTCTAAGCGCTACATTATATGACTTATGTATTTTAAAATCTTTAATAAGCAACAACTCTTGTCAATATTGAAATACATACGACACATTGTTAACATTAAAATTATCCAATATATGACAATCTCAACTCATCACCTGAGATCAAATAGAACACTTGCATGAATGCATCATGTTGCAGTCAAGATATAGCATGTCAACTGTAAAACAAATTCTTTAGATTTCAGGTTAAATGAACAATTTTGTGATCAAATTTAATTTTATGGCCAGTTGATGTGTTAGATAAACCTTTGAAAGACCTTAACAACAATTGCTTTGTCTCATTGTTCGTGTTCAAACACCACTTTGAAATTTGATAGCATTGAGAACCATTGTATAAATTAGTCCCATTCAGGTATATTTATATCAAATAGAACAAAGACTGCTAACATCTTGGCTAAAATGCCCAGAGCCTGTCAGAGCTGAAAGTATGCTGACAATAAAGACAACGAATATTAAAGACTTTGTAATCTTAGGAAATTGGGGCAAAGGAATAAAGTCTTCAAAGAAACCATTTCCTTGACCATGAAGGATATTATATCTACATCTAACTGCCATGTTTATGGCCAAGAAATCTTTCCATCGACATTAATCATATCCATTTCCATCCACAACCAATCCTAGATGATGGTCAAAATGGTCCTCTTAATTAACCCTCGTCCTTCTGAAGGCGACCAGAGTTGTCCTACATGGCAGTAGCATTGATCAATCTCGCAGAATGGTGGCTAAAATTAGTTTCACACCTACTGCTCCGGTATCTGTAAGTGTTTGTGTTGTATGCCGCCAATATCTGACTGTCAATCAAAGTTATGACGCGGTCGTTGTCTTTAAAATAAATCACAGCCTGGTATCAGTACCAGCGCCATTCTTGTAGCATCATTGTAGCACCACAGCAGGGGATATCAAATGCTTACATCATAGCTCAAAGTGCAGGAGACGTCCCACTCCAGGACTCTCCTGTAGGAAACAGCAAACTCTAAGGTAGCTTCATCTCCAACATTAGTTTACGGCTACAGTTTGAGCTACAGTTACCTTCTAGAGTTACGCCGTTTCATACAAGAGAGCCGAGGACATCAGCTCTGCCTCTCTCTGCCGGTCTCCTACAGGAACACACAGCCACCCATCAGCTATGCTAATGCTGTATTTGGATGACTTTGTTCAATATTGATTCCTGAGATTTTGAGCCGTCTCTGTTCGTGCAGTACATGCGACTTCCAATTTGCCAACAGAAAACCTAAACCTGTCTATTTCTGGCCGGCCCACAATGTTACGCCAGACGCCTAGAGACAAGTGATCGCTAAGTCTCCCAATGTCCGAGTCAGCCGCTTGTCCCAGCTGATGTGCTTGCCATTTGCTTTAAATTGCATCTTGTACATGTAGAACATGGCAAAGTCAATTCACATTGGATTTAATCTCTCACTGCTATGACTGAGCAGGAGTTTGTTCCCACGGGAGATTGGTCCTACAGGAGCGCAGTCCCATCTGATGGTGGGCTGCATAAATTGGCAGAAGTTTTGTCCACCAAAAGACTGGTCCTACGGGAGCGCAGTCCCATCTGATGGTGGGCTGCTAAAATTGGCAGAAAAAGTTTTGTCCAACAGAAGACTGGTCCTACGGGAGTTTAGGCCCATCTGATGGTGGGCTGCTTAAATTGGTGGACGAATCCATCCATGCCATAATAACTTGGTTATGCTCCATCCAATACAGTAAACATGTAGTGAGTGAGTGAATATGGAGTTTAACGTTGCTGCGGGAATCTTTCCCCCATTTGCGACTAGTAAACATTTAGTAACAATACAGTAAACATTTAGTAATATTGGTAACTTTCAAAATAATTATTGTATGAAATACTGTTTTCTTAATTTGATTAGAAATAGAAATTTAGTTTGCAGTACATGCCAGATATCCAAGACCACTACCGCTATGGCTAGTGAAGATAACTGCTATGGCTAGAAGATAGTATCCATCAGAACATACATCAAAGTTATCCAACACACGTGGAGCCTTCTGCTGTGTGGATACAGGTCCAGCTCATCAGATAGAAGTGAATATCAAATAGTGAAGTTTATGAGCCATGAACGAAAGACCAGCAATAAACTATAAACACCCAAATGTTAATCAGATAACATCATGATTGGAGACATCCGTACTAGATTGCAAGATGAAATAAATTAAGTTATGAAAGGGTGACTGGATTAGAATTGGAATACGGTCATAGAGGAATACTACTGATTTCAGAAATATTGGGTTACTGATGCTGATGAGAGAGTGGCAGGCGGAGACAGGGAAAGATATGAATAGGTGAGAGAGGGAAGGAGACGAGGGGGAAGAGAGAGAGAGAGAGAGAGAGAGAGAGACAGAGAAAGAGAGAGACATACAGACAGACAGACAGAAAGACAGAATGGAAGGTTTCTCCACTAATGCTGGCCGCACACTGGCGATTTCCGACGCAAGTGTGTGCTGGCCGGCGACTGCAATTTTAGTCTCGCCGACCGATCGCACAATATCTAGCATGTTTTGATATTTGGAGCACTGCACACTATGCGATCGAAACCCCGACGGCAATCGGTGACGAAAATCGCCAGTGTGTGCCAGCTATTAGGGAGGTAGTTGGAAGGGAGAGACAGAGTAAGTGAGAAAGAGTGAGAGTCAACGAGGGAGAGAGAATTAGTGGGTGAGAGAGAAAGAGGGATAGAAAATGGTTTCATTTGAGGGGGTAGTTGGAATGGAGTGCGGAGAGAGTGAGTGAGTGGGTGAATATGGAGTTTAACGTCGCTGCGGGAATCCTTCACCCATTTGCGACAAGTGAGGAGAGAGAAAGAAAGAGAAAATGAGAGAAAGAGGAGGGTCTCTCCTATGAGGAGATGAAGAACTGTAGGAGGTCCCCCCAGAGATACGAGATCTGGTTCATGTACAGCACATTGGTCTAACATCTGCCCATACGGCACACACATGAGACGAACATCTGTCCATGGACAGAGTAAACATTTACATACTAAGAACTTCAGAGCATATATTCTCAAAAGTAAATATATAGGCAGGTGTGTTCTAGCATGGTTAACTAGTGTTAACACAGACAAGATATTGACAACATTTCGCACTCAAATGGAGCACGGTCACTGAGATATAGGATACGCCAACAGATCCCAGAAAAAAACTTACATCTGTTCCAAAATGTCTACTATAACATTGTATGAAAGCTAGCCCTCTGTGCCCAACTTATTCTAGATAGTGTTTGTATATTCCAGGTAATCACCTAAAGAATGGAAATAAATCCAGTTTTCAAAACTGGGGAAATACCTATCTCAGGGCTCTAGACTAACATTTTGAGTTACTTGCTGTAGAGCAAGTCAGGGCAAGTAGCAAAGGCATCAAAGGTGCAAAATGTTAAAATGTAGGTTGCCTGCAGTGCAATTTAACTTGCCCCTGTACGTCGGGCATATGTTACTCCAGAGCCCTGCTACCTAGAACATGTTGAAGACAGCTAAAAATAACGTTGTTAGCTAACTACTTGAAGAAGTGGTACATCCAGACTATTGAGAAATGATAAAATGACAGATCAGTCCATCCATATGTTATCTATCCATCATAACAGTTCTGTCCATATCTTTAAGTATCCATGTAACTCTTTTCATTTTCCCTGCCGTAAACTAACCGACACAAAAATTAAAAAACAAATATTTCGCAATCCTCATGGCTGTTATTTTTGCAATTATTGTCTAATTAAATTAACAAATGTTTCAATTATTTTCCATTTAGCCTTAACACTGGGAGGCAATTAGCACAAAATATGTCCACTATAGAAGCAACAGATGTAAAATATATTCTTTTGTAGAAGCACATCATAACCTAATTACTTTTAGCAGTTATGATCTATCATGGAGCTCAACGTGAAAGGCATAAAGACTGAAGACTATTTACAGATGCTTAGTCAAACACAGCAATACGTTGGATTCTTGAAAACAGCAGTTGTTCGAAACCATCAGTTGCCTCAAAAGTCATGCTAGACCGACTATACCAAGATTAAACACAACCAACAAAGTTAAAACCGCGGTTTCATCCTTGAGACTGGTAATAGGAAAAGCATCAAAATGCAAACTCCATTTCCAAAGATTCCGAAATTAATCCTATCGACCTCGCAGGAGTCCTTGAGAACTAGTTCCGATTAAGAGTTCATGAAAAGGACACACCGTCAATTTCCTTACAAATGTATCAGATATTTAGTTATCACTTTAATCACATGTTAATCTTCATCTATCGAGTGCATGTTCATCACGTCCATGCAGGCCTGCGTTTCACGAAGGGGTCGTACTGTAGTCCGAGCCTAAATCCAGGCATACGCAATGATTTTACTATAGCAGTTATGCTTAGACTCAAGGTATGAGCATTTCATGAACCGCAGGCCAGGTTTACGACGTTAAATCGCGTTGTTTGCTTTCGGATAAACTCCATTAATAAATATGAGTACGTAAATATTAGCTTATCATTATTATCATGGCGATACTCGATACACACTGTTGCCATGGTTACAAATACTAACATTATACACACACAAATATTGTGTGAATATTTATCAGATGTAATTACTACACCAGCTCAAGGCCGATAATAACTTTGCTAACAATAGCATACAGCAGTAAACATGGTAAACACTGGTAAACATGATAAATACTGTAAACATGTATGATAAATAGAGGATCTTAATGCTTGCTAATGTAGCAGACTGTGTAATATGGAATGTGTTGGTAAAGCCCGTGGCAGTTAACATTATGTTTTTCAGGGATTATTTTCCATGGTATCACACTCCATAGCCAAAGGTGATGATGAAACTCAACTATGGACATTTTAAATTGAATACAATTAGTAGCATGGGACTATTAATAGTATGATGTAGCACTAACATTTCACCACCTTTTCAGATAACGACGAGAAAATCCATATTTTCAAACACCACCACTTTGTATAAATTTGGTCACGTTATTAATGATACTGGAGATTTTAGTCGTTAAACGTGTCACATTCATTCCCTTAAAACCTCTTAAGCGGTACACTCCTGTAAACATTAATACCTCATGTCAACGCTATGAATAATAACTCCAACATAAATACCGATGGAAAATTACTGTCGTCTACATTATCAAGCCATCATACTTTGGCCAATCAATACGGACCACCTCTCATAGAACATCCAGCAGAAGCTGTCTTGTGGAGCTTTAACCAAATACAGCAATCATACGCAATGAGCTAACCAGATAGAGCTGTGTGCACGTGGGGCTAATAAGATAGAGCTATTATATACAAGGAGCGAACTCGACCGAGAAATGTGCCGCTTGGACTGTAATAGTCTCACGTGTGGGATCATCCCTAGTGTCTGGTCCGAGATAAGAGATCTGCGAGAGAAAGGCAAGGGAACCAACACAAGGGAACCAACACGAGGGAACCAACACGAGGGAACCAACATGTGGAAAGTGACCGTCCATTGTCAGTCCTTTCCCATTGGGAGGCAAAATAGACAGCTAATTGTGTTTAAATGTTTTCTCTGCGGAACATCAAATGTTTGCATACTTCTTGGCTATCATCTCAAACTGAAATGACTTCCATCTACGTAACTCAATTTCAATGTACTGTCAACAATGTAAATATTGAGTCTCGGTTATGCCGTGACCTTGAACTTTAACATATTTCCTGGCTTTCTCGTGTTGACAATCACAGGTTGGTTAAACATTTCAGGGTATGCAGTCTGTGCAGCGTGCAAGAGGCGCCACTTCTCCGAGGTATTGCCACGCTACCTTCAGATAACTATAATAATAAATGTTTCTTACATTATGACATGACTTAAAGATAGGGTCATACAGGGTTCCACTTAGGTTTCAATTTTTGAGAGTACTGGGGACGCATGTTGATATACTTATCAACAATTTTTATTAATAAAATGCGTCCAAACTTGCAATTTTTGCATATGGGACGCAGGATTGCGCGTTCGGAGAAAC
>JAVCKZ010059642.1:0-15727 GCA_034780755.1 Lepetodrilus elevatus
GCATAAAATAATACTTAGTCAAAATATTTGGTGATCGTTAAATAAACAGATTTTTTATTACTGGTGCAATATTTTTAGTTTTTTAATTTTGGTTAGGTCAAATGAAATTAGAAAATGGAGTTTTTTTGTTTTTCATTCCATGAAGTATTCACCGAGATAATCTATGAAATAGGGGGGGGTCAATGCATTTCATGCCAAACTATAGTTCTGTTAAAATGTCATTGTCTCCCTGACTATGCATTATTTCAAGGATGTATTGTGTATTATATATGAATTATTTTTACAAAAAATCATTTAAGAAATGGGTCACGATACCAAATGGGTCACGATACCAAAAACCATCATGTGCAAATATTTTTTTTAGGTTTATGTAACTATCTGTGTTCTTTCAAGGATATGTATTTTATATGATTCTTTACATTTAAAAAAAAAGAATTTAATTTTTTTTTTTTATGAAATGTATTTAACTATCCTCGTATAATATACCTATACATTATGCTACTTTGGTTGCCATATGTTATACATACTTTCATTACCAAGATGGAAATCACAGGTGATCATGATGATTGATCATAAGTAACACAAAGCTGTACATATTTATGGTACTCCAGCACAGCTCATCAATCAAGTTCTATTAAGCAGTCAGACAAAATATTACTGTATAACTTGTCACTAGGTGTAGTTTGGAATTAATTCCGATGACATACGCCACGTTTGGACCTTGTACTTGCATTTTTATCTGGAGAATTTGCAAGATTCCTAGTCTGTGTCACACCTTGTTCTCACCCAAATACAGTGCTCCCTCGATATAACGCCCTTCGATGCACCACGGATTCTGATACACCGCGGGGTCCAACGTGGACCCCATTTAAACAAAAATAAAATAAAAAATAAATTCTTTTTCTTTTTCCAATTATATTCATTGATATAACGCGGGTATTATAACGCAGGTGGCATGTCATGGCTTCAGCGTTATATTGAGGGAGCACTGTACTCCTATTCAATACTCCTATTCAATATGGATAGTCTACAAGAGTGAGTGAATATGGAGTTTAACATTGCTGCGGATAGTCTACAAGATTCCCTGTATTTTTTTAAGTACTTCTTCAGAGGAAGCCAAGATGTTATATGCCAGACCATCTTTGTGTTCTCTCTGGCCTGCGATGTGGTAGGAAGTTATTTGTGAGATTCCCCGAGTTCTGGCTTGTCTCATGTGAATCTTACTGCAGGGCTTATCTGAAAACATGTAGCCTGACAGACCCTTCTGGTGGCGCTGTCTCGTATCCTCAAACATTGGCCAGAAACAGGCAAGAAACAGGCTAGGCTATAAACATCCATCTGACCAATGGACAACTTCCTTGCCTGCTTATTTAGTCCTTGGCATGCTACAGTATAGAATTGTTTTGTAAGTAAAAAAAAAGTAAGTAAAAAAAGGTTAAAAGAAATTAAAATAATAATAATAACAACCAAAGCCGTAACTCTCTCCATGCTGAAGGCAACCAGAGATGCCCTAAAGAGCAGTGCAAGTGTCTAATCCAGCGGGGAGAGGGTTAACAGTTATGGTAAACTGGCAAACTTGAAACCATATTGGTTACCATTGTGCTAACTATCTAATTTGTCCATTGTTCTGGTATTTGGTATTTAAATAGATCCTGTGCTATGAATTAAAAGGTGACTCCATAGCAATGTCAACTGCATAATGGCATCAAACTTACCATAAACTTACTCAGAATTAAAGGATTACGTAATTGTTTTCTCTAAAGCAATGCCAAATAGATGATGGCTTTAAAACCTACTTTAAAAAGTTACTCAGAATGAAAAGATTACATATTGCTTTTTATAAAAGTGTTTTTGCTTATATGTTTGTATCACACTGTTCCTTATGCTCAATCATCAGTTGGTTCTACCCTCTTTTCCATATTTCATTTTCAAAGCTCGGCATCCACCAGTAAAGCATGTATCTTCTGTGGAACTGCCAGTGGTTATGCACTACGGTAGCTGTGACTTATGAACTTACATGCATTTTATGATGACTTATTAAAGCAGCATGTCATCACTATCAGCTATGTTGTTGCAGCTGTCCACACCGTAACCACGGCTGTCCACACCGTTACCATTTGGTTACCGTTACCGTATGGTTAGCTGTCAATGGACATGTACAAGAGCTGTCGACACCAGGCGGAGATGAGTTATGATGTTGATATCGAGGCGGTTGCTATGTAATCATATCACTCATTCGGATGATAAGTCAGATGCAGGGATATGGAAATTATTACATTGGTGGTCAAACATTTCACATTTTGACATCAGTATGGGGGTATATTTAAATAGTTTGACTCATCAGCTAAGTATTTTTTAATGTTGATGATAATGTGATTTTGTGTTATCTTAAAATATGACATTCAACATATGAATAATGTTCTATTCTTTGTATAATCTAAAATCTAAAATAATCTAAAATAATAGTTATATGTTACTGTGACACAGTGCTATATTGACTATTGATAGCAACAATGCATAAGTATGTACGTGTTCTTGAAAGTGTCAACCAATAAGAAAGATAAGATGCTAAGACATTATATCATGTACACCAGTCTATTGTCCAATCACAGAAGGTTATGAGAATGACGAGGAAAGGAATATGTATTATGAGAATTGACGAGAAATGTGTGGGTAATGACTATGTCGCTACATCGCTTGCACTACGTCATGCATGCTTTATTTGCTGTAACCAGCATACCAGCATACCAGAGAATTCCTGTGTCATATCGCTATGATGAAGAGCCATATCTAGTCATTCGTATTGTAACTTATGACGGACAACTGGTAGACTTGTCAAAGAGTTGGAACTATATTTCAAGAAAATGAACTGCATTTAGAGAGGGAATGTCGTATTTTTAGGACACAGGCTCATTGAACATAGTTTATGGTGTACAGGGAAGGATAGGAACTGCATTTTTGGTAATGAATAATGAATATACACTTAAAGGAAGTATTTGAAGTAGATTTTTCAAATTCTGAATCTCAAATACTTAAAATAGAACATATGCCTCAGTTATTTAGTGATTTATTGCTAGTATTTGCTGGTATGGAATACCAAAATATAATTTAATATTTGTAAATTTATCTTTCCTTCTCTAATGTTCTACATTGGGTTTTTTAAACTTTTAATTTAATTTAATTTTATCTTGATTATCTCCGATATTGAGGTCCCTAGATGTCTACTCATCCACGATGTCTGCCAATGCCAAGCTTGAACCAGCCACTGAGTGCAGATAGCTTCAGTTCTTCCTGATCCCGATCAGATTATGTAAGACAAAAGTAAAAAGAATATGTTGTACCAGGTTCACAGCATATTAAAGATGTCACAATGACTTGTAGCTGTTCTTCTTGGCCCCTCTGTGATTTATGTCTTTGCACTGATGGTGCCATTAGGACCATCCACTAGGAGGACTTTGATAAGGTCCAGCTAATTATCACATTGTCTGTTCTGAGAAATTCCAAGATGGTGGACTGACAAAGACATGTCCTTTGACCTCATCGTGGTCATCAGGATCTCCTGTAGTATCTGGAGTTTACTCGCCTTCAGGACTGAAATGACACTGAGGGTGGGTGGTACCGCAATAGTAGGACATTTGGACTTCGGGGCCCCAGGTTCAAATCCCATCTCGGGAGCCCTGGCATCAATGTTCACGAAAGTTAACTTTCCGACTTGATATTGATAGGACAGATATTGATACGATATGCTGTGATATACTGTGGCAATCTGAAGCACTAATACAATCAAAATAATAACTTTAAAAAAATATATATAATTAAATACATAGAGAATGTTGATGTTAAATTAATTTTGTTTATAGAGCAGACAAATGTGAGAAGTAAACAGAAGCTGCTAATATCAAAGTTATTTTTCTTCTGATACATGGTTCCTGACCTCAACCCATTCAATTTTGGGTCTGCTGATAAGCTGCCTCATATTTCTCTATTTTTATCTGTTACATTCGTCTACATATATCTATTAAAATAGAACATGTTTGAATCAATTCCAAATTAAGTCTTGATTAATGAGGCATTTTAGGTGACATTTCCTTATCGTTTGCCAGTGTCTAGACTTTCTCGATTTTACTGCGATGTCAGTTTTCGAACTCAGCTTCCTCACCGACAGTAATTCAACAACTGTTCACATCTGATGCACGCGTTGGCACAGCTATGCTCCCTGACAAATGTCTGAGATAGTCTCAGACATGAAAAGATGCATATGGGGACATCACATCACATCACAATTTAATTATTGCCGCTAAACCGACAGCCCTGCCATGACTCAATTAAAATAATTAAGTTTTCCGTCATTATTGCCTTTGCACTCTCGCTTTTTCTCCTCCTCCTCCTCATTTTTTTTTTCTTTGTCAAGGTTCATGTCTGGCACATGCCAAAAGCTGCTATTGGTAAACACAGCAGTTCCAAGCTGCTATTCCTTACGCTCGTCCATCTACTGACAAAAACATGCTTGTTACCAGCACTTCTTCAAGAAACACACAGGGGTATGGCAAGGTTAGCATCTGAGACCAGGGTGTTTATGCAAGTGTAAATGGGCCTCACTCACACAGATAAGGAGCTAGACTTCTGCAGACATCTCTCAGAAAAGTGTTGATGATGGCAAGTAGTAGCCAAATGAGTTTACTTTGTTGTTTTGGGGGCGACCAGGCATAAAAGATGGCTTCGGAAATCTCAGCCAAATGAAAGGCTTGCCGCGAGCTGATGTATATTTGATGACTACTCTGGGCAGGTGGAACCTCGGTCGTACGTAAATGAGAGGATCGTTTGTGCTCCAAAGGATAAATCTGTTAATCAACTTAATGAAAATAGAACTTGATTAATTTGTCAATAGGAGTAGAAAAAGCCTTATATTCCAGCAAAATTACTTGTATACCCAAAGGAGTAATATTAATTATTGATGATACTGTTGATAGAAAGGTGTATTTTAATAAATCTTTTTGTGATTTTGGTCTGATTTTAGCTGCATGGAGTTTCATGCCTTGAGGTATGTTTGTTTCCAGTGATCAGATCAATGGATGAATTCTATCATGATCTATACATATAATAATAATATACAGTGGTATATAAGGAATTAATAAATACATTAATATATTAATAAATACATAAGTGAATTATTGAGTTAATGAATTAATGAGCAAATGAGTTTCATGCTATTTGCAACCTTTCAGCTATGTACGACAATATTAGGGCAGCCATGTTGAAAATAGTACATTTGCCATTGGTATAATATGCATTCAACTTATCAATGTTCCATCAGTGATCTTTATTACTCCTAATATTGTACAGAGTTTTACATTTTCTTTTCACCATAAACATATTACAATTAATCCATTTTATAAAAGGGGTGGGGAGGAATAATAAATATGAAAGATTCTTTTTAGCAGATGACGGTCATGACCATAAAAATACTTAACCCTCTTCCTGCTGAAGGTGACTTAAGTTGCCTGATCACATGCAGAAATAGAACACTTTGATTTTATTCAGCAGGGAGAAGGCCTGGACTGACATCACTATCACCTATCATACGACCATAGCAGATTATTATGTACCAATTAATAACTAACTTTCAGGAACATGGTTCAATTACAATTACTGCAGGTCCATTTTAGACTGCAGCAGCCAGCGACAAAAGTACAAGGAAACGTGTGTATTTCCAGCCGACTAGCGGCATTCAGTGTTATTACTGAAAGAGATACCAGGCTTGAAGAAAGACTGACACGCAAGGCATAATTCGCATGGCATGACAAATAGAAAACTTTATTAGGCTATTATCTTGTGCAGAAACTGCACTGGGATTTGATGCCACGGGCTTGGTGCATGCCAAAGTGGCATAGTGCTATAGAGGTGGCACAGTGCTATAGAGGTAGCACAGTGCTATAGAGGTGGCACAGTGCTATAGAGGTGGCATAATGCTATAGAGGTGTCATAGTGCTATAGAGGTGGCACAGTGCTATAGAGGTGGCATAGTGCTATGGAAGTGGCACAGTGCTATAGAGGTGGCATAGAGCTATGGAGGTGGTACAGTGCATGACAAAGTGGCATAGTGCATACCAAAGTGGCATAGTGCTATGGAGGTCACTATGAACCATTAATACCATAAAAATTCATACTTTCCTAGATCAGCATCTGCTTTTTAATACTTGTTATAGTCCATTATATATTATATCTGATTTCATTTGATATTTTCAAAGTTATTTGAGCAGGCCTTTATTGCACACACACAAATGAAATAAACAAAGTTCAAATAGTTCTTAACATACCACTAAATACCATTGAAACATCCTTGAAATATGTAGGGAAACAGTGTGAAAAGAAACTCCCACAAACAGGAACAGTTTGCCAGATAAACAAATGTCTATTAACATTGTAGCTATTGTTTATGTATTGGAATGTGTCTGGTGTTTTTGGACAAACAATTCTTGTTTTTCTCACCTACTATTGGTGATTGACAGACATTCTATATTGACAGGTTGACAACATACTGCTAACAGAATAAATATAAAATCATTAATAAAATTACATGCCGGTAGATTATAAGTTGTCAACTCACCATGAGGGGTATATAGAATGATGTACCCCACGTGAGAGCCAACAGCTCGGGGTACAAGGGCTCTCAAGTGGGGTACATCATTCCATATACCGTGAGATGTGATATTGATATGATATATTTTCTTACTAATATTGATTGTACAAATATTAGACTATCCATAGTCTCGGAGGGTGAAGGTAAATTATATTGATTGGTATTATTTTTATATGAAAGAATCCATTGAAATTCTTTACCCCCTTCTTCCTCAGTAATCTAGACTTGCTTAACTGTTCTAGCATAGAAGAATATTTTTAATGGGAGTATTTGTGTGAGAACAAGCTGTGATGCAGACTTAGTCTAACGCAGAATATGCGAATGCGAACAAGTATGAAACAATCTTTTTAATTTATTAACTACAAGAGCATGTTTGTTTCCATGATATCTACTCTAAGGACGTAACACTTCAAACTTGTCCCACACAATTTATATCATATAAATATGAACCAGTATTTTTGAACCAATCTTTTAAATTTAACACGTCCATGATATCTCTGCTAAAGACGTAACACTTCCATCTTGTGCCACACAACCGAGACTGCAGTGATGCAATCAGTCTCATAGAAGACTGAGGGTATACACAGCTCGGCTGACAGAACCGTATGTTGTCAGCAGGAAACCAGACCTGGACAAAACTAATAGATCTCCATGGCTTGACAGGCAGAAAGAGCATCTTCTTTTTGTTTTTGTTCAGATCTGCAATTTAATATGTGTAGCAGTGGGGGCCTTGCTTTGTGGGGAGCTGGTGAAGACCGATCCCGAGTGGCATGTTTTGCTTTCCAGCTACCAGCAGCTTCACTTCTGGCAGGTTCTGCCCATCATGTTCTGTATGTAAGATTACCCATCAGGTTCTTTTGGGCCTACATTAGGTTCAGTACATAAGATTATGGTATTCAAGTTGTGCCTATCATTCTGTCTATGGGTTCTGTTCATAAAACTATTCATTGGCTTTTGCCAATCACATTCTGTAATAAAGTTTTGCCCATTAAGTCATGTTCTGCACACTAGATTTTGCTCATCAGGTTCTGTATATTAGGTTTCACACATTATGTTCTGCCCATCAGGTTCTGTACATTATGTTCCACATATTAGGGTCTGTACACCAGGTTCTGCATATTAGGTTTTGTACATTCTGCTGCAGATGATTGTCCTCGTTTTATTGTTGACACTGCTTGGAAAACCTCATTCTGGACAAATTCTCATTGTAAATATATGACAAAGTACAAATTACCTCAATGCTAGTCAAATAATATTTTCGCACCATGAAAATATTATGTCAACCTTTTTTTTAAATTCTTTTTTTACATCAACTTTTATGAAAACACACCTGAGTACAAAATTCTCATTCAATATTCCATTCTTTTCAATCTCGCAATTTGAAGTTTAGTCATGAAGAAACACAGCACAGAAACCCAAGCTTCAGTTTTCCTTTGCCAACTAACACCACAGAGAGTGTCTGAGAGAGTGAGTCTCCCTGTCTACCACACATTCTGCCATTCATAGGGGTGTTGACACGGATAGAAAGGATACACTCGCTGTTTGATCAGGACTTACCTAGCGATCAACTTTCCTACCTCCACGCCAGGAGAAGGTAGGAAAGTGGTGAGCTCCCCCTTGAAGCTCTTCTGTGTTGGAGACATTAGTTAATCCATGTGCACATTTACAAGATACCTACTCAAACACTGCCTTGTTACAAGCGGCCGTTTGTACACAGAGGCTCGGACATCTCGATCCAAGTTATCACCAGGGGATTTCGACAAGAAACTATTATCTTTAAAAGGCATATATGCCACTAGAGGAAAGACATGTAATTTAATTGCGAGTAGAAACAATAAAAATACAAATTATATATTATTTATATTGCACCTCGTCGCAAATGGGTGAAAGATTCCCGCAGCGACGTTAAACTCCATATTCACTCACTCACTGTATCACACCTCACGTTACTTTCTTTTCAAAGCTTTTAACTTTTATTCCAGGTTTTGTTTTCAAAGTAATAAAGTATGTAAGAGATTTTTGACAGATGTTGCAATTTGCCAACTGCGCATCCATAATCCTACATATTGTGATTAATTAAAGTAAAATGTTCTGATTGCGCGTAGTTGTTTGTTCATCAGGATGAAGGCTTGTTCTGTGTTTTCGGTTCCAATCCCACGTTCAGTAGGACTTGAGATGTTCCTCCCGTATGACATGCATTGAATACCAATGACATGTGTTCCTGGTGTTCTGCCTCACGTTCTGGCTGATGCAGAACACCTGGTCAGATCATCCCACAGTTCTGTAGCAGCTCGCCTTGCCCAGTAGCTTCAGTTTTCTGGCTAAGTGGATCGAAGGATATTGTTTTGTACTCGAGCATGTCACAGCAGAATTTGATATTTTCCGCTAGGATCATTGAGTTCTCTCCACGGTTTATATCGCGGCGTCATCGGATGTCTGGGTGGTCGGAGACGTCTCAGTGAGGCAGGCGAGTCGACTCAGCCAGAGCGAGGAGCTAGAATTTTGTTTCCTTCCGTGGGCTGGGTTAAAATGTTTCTCCAACATTGCTTTGTATTTACTTGTTAGCAGCTGTACTGTAGAAATCTGATTGGGTTTAATATGTCTGCCATGCAGCGTCAAATCAGCAGAACTAACAAATAGCCCTGTTGCTTTGTCCTGGATACAAAGCCTTCATAAACGTTGCATGTTGTACTCATTTTCTTTGACAATGTCTTACAAATTGCCCGTGAAAAATTCATAATGGATTCACTTTGCTCTTTATAATGATCGTATCTATTTAACACCGTTCAAGAAGGTCGTGGAACGTGGTCTTTTTTTTTTCTCTTTCTATTTCCATGTGTTATACGAAAAGGCTTTGCAATTTGTTCGTTCTCCCATTTCACAGGTTATTTGAAATGAATTGTTTGCCTTGGTGCTCTTGGTGGGGACAGTTGCCCACTTGAGAAGATGTCAGCTGCATGTCATTGAGATGTCACTGTGTCAAGTATAGACACAGGTGGTTGGCTGATCAGGTTTCTCAACTGACCTATCATATTGGCCCTTTCAAAGTTGCATGGACAATGGTGACAGCCAATGAAATGTTGGCACTGGTTGAACAGTTGAAGGTATTCTATTTCTTAGTACTATTTTGAGTGTGTAAATTATGCAATCATTTAAGTAGCTTAACTGGAAATAAATATTGTTATCACGGTGAAGTATTCCATGCGTGCAATGTTGTATTTACATTTGATGTTCATTTTTCAATAATATTGTCGCAAATAGGTGAAAGATTTCCACAGCGACATTATACTCCATAATTACTCACTCAGTTTTCAATAGTTCTTCAATATTTGTCATAGTTATAAATTATAAATGATTGTAAATTATTTTTAAATAATTATATATTTTAAATTGATCTTCAATATGTGTGATGGTTACCGTATCTATCTATTATGAATGAATATTGGAACATTAAAAATAATATTATGAAGAAAAAATAATTACTTTGTCCAGATTTTGATAGATTCTAAAAACCAAACTTCAATTTCCATGAACAAAATAATACAGAAAATAGTTAATTCATGACAATGAAGTTTAAGGTTCTTCACAGTCTATTTTTTCAAATCACGAAATGTTTTTTCAGTTCATCGATAACTTTTCAAACTCAACAGAAATTAATGTCATTGAACATGTGCAGTATTTTCATAACATCTTCATCTAGTAGAACAAATATTAGTACCCATACCAAACTGTGTTCTTAACAAATTGATTCTTGGCATCAGCAATATTGAGTCGTGATAATATCAATCTTCATATTATCGGTTGTTTGGAGATGTTTAAAAATCACTGCAAAGAAATCACTTGCTCGACAAGTATACCTACGCAAATAGTAACAAGATGTTTTTGGAGATAATAGAATCGTCTCGCCGAAGTTTTTGCAAATTAGAATTGTTTGATTATGATTGAAAGCAGGCAATAACTGAAAGATAGATATCAGAGAGGAAGTGTTGATTCAGTTAATTGATTGCCAAGCAATTGGACCCAGGTTTCTGGGATTGCCAGCCAATTGGACCCGTTTCTGGGATTGCCAGCCAATTGGACCCGGGTTTCTGGGATGATACGGGATTGTTACTTAAATGTTTCAGTATCCTCTTAACATCTGCGTGGCTCCAAGCCTAGGGGTGGTGTATCTGTACGTGCAGCGATCAACGGGAGATTGTGGTTGAAATTAGCGGATATTGCCCAATGTGATCATCAAAGGTTTCCTGAAGACTGTTGGCATTTACATTGATTTAATTCATTTTTGGGAGTGTGCCGAGATCTGTGTTATCGGCATGCATTGGCAGCCACTTGTATGATATGTAATGTAATCAAAGACCTGATGAAGTTAAAGAATCACGATCACAAAGTCATAGAATTTATTTCTAAAGTACTTTAATCTTTGTAATAGTTCATAATGAAGAGAATGGTGGTTTTTTTTCCACGCAATAATAAATAAACGATAATTTGAATCTTTTCATTTTTATTTGGAACTTCTCTTTTCTATCTTGGAGATCTTTAAAACAAAGATGTTTATGTCTTTAATCATGTTTAATGAATTATCAGTATATATTTGGAGTATTTTGATTACTTATGATGTATTATAATGAGTAATAAGATTTGGTCATACATATTCTGACTTCAATGCATGCATTTATTATATTGATTATTATCAATATGAATTCATACCCAGCATCATCGCAAATGGATAAAGGTTTCTACGTTATACTTACTCTTACCCAGCACCAAGAAGGGATAGGTGGTAGCACAATGGTAAAACGTTTGGACTTCAGAGCCAAAGGATCCGGGTTCAAATCCAGTCCTGGAAGCCTACATAATTGTTTGCGAAGGTTCCCTTTCTGTAGCAATATTGATTGGATATGTTGTCTGTAGAGTAGCAATGCAGACATAATTCTTGGTCTGTCAGTACCAGCCGGTGCTCGCATGTTTACTGCATTATTCAGTGCTATGGATGTTGCGGGTTTCCTCTTGCCCTAAACTGGAAAGTAAATGAAAGAAACTAAACCCCAATTCAAAAATAAAAATAATTAAAAAATCTTGAAAGCACCCTTAAACCCTAATTATAAGAAGGTTGACAATAAGAATCTTGATGGCAACCTTGAACCTACTGCGTGGTCAGAAGTAAAATGACCATTAAATCCTAAGGATCACTTTATACATACACAGGTACACTTATATAGATACGAGATCTAGCTCTTGGGTAACCATTTCCTTCCTCCAGTTGACATATTCCTCTCCATTCTATGGCTCATTTCCTGTTCGGCATGCGGTACCATTGAGTGCATAGACATCGACCACAGCAGCCTTCCCATAGACATTGAACAAGGCAACCTTTCCATCGGGTCTACTCCAAGATCGAAGACATCACCTGAGCTACGGTCTAGGAATCCGGCTGGTCACAAATCATGCTGGAATTGGCACCTGTCTCCCTCACAAATCCTGTAGTCCCGACTGTCCGGACTGAATCTAATCCTCATTAACTGAATGCCAAGCCATTACAGGGCAAAAACAAGTCCACTTTACCTATTTCCCTGTTAATAGGGTCTGTAAAGTGACACTTTATTGGCCCAGTCTGCTGGCTAATGAAAGGCGTAAAGCTCTCCGGCCCGACTCCGGTGACTCTGTCGAGAGAGAGGGCCCCGCAGATTTACCGTATTTATGCACCGTCTGGTTTTATCAAAGATGGAGAGTGGGTCTTGTCAAATAATTCTCCACCTCTGCCTGACGTTAATTGGGCAGCTCGAATCATTCGAAACAGGTCCACCGAAAGTTCTTTTGTTTTGTTTTGTTTCTTTTGTTTTGATGCGATTACATGCAGGTATCAGATGTAACATGGAGGCATGTTGCCCAGATGGGTTTTATTTTACGACTTTTATGGAAAGCATTTCCTGTTTTAGTGGAATCGAGTTCCAGACAAGTTTCCTTGGAGAATCCATTTTGTGTTCTTTATAGGTCTGGGTCAAATACCGTGGTTTGACTGTGGCACGTTTCCATTGGCAGCAGACTTCGATATGCCACTCGGTTAAAAAGCAGACGAAGCGTTGTCAAGCAGTCATCTTACAAGTGTTATGTTTAGTTGTCTGTAAACTATGATCTATAAATCATGGTGCAAATTGCTATGATCCAAGTCATTACGTGTTCCAAGGAAGCATATTGGATGCTCGGCACAGTGTTTGGTGACGTTCCTGGAGACTATCATGTCTGGGCAGCCATTTGACAATAATAAAGAAAAATAAATAATGGGCAAAGGCATGTGCTATGTAATTGTAATGCCACTCAGTTATTACATAGGAAGAGATGATTCAGAATTGATGTGCTCGGCATCATGGCTAGCATGCCCCGATATTACAAGACTATTTTGAGTACAATTTCATGCTCAAGGTTTTGTTCATGAATTTTTGAGCTTGAGCATGAAGTCGTACTAGAAAGGTTTCAATATCCCCAGGCCAGGATAATCAGGGAATGGATACCTGTCTAATTTAGCGTCATCCCAGGATTAATCACTCCTATAGCTCTTGTTGGGCATTTTCAGTTGTTTCTAGTATTGAGAAGGTTAACTCTCCCAAAGCCTTGGTTGACTAGTTTCTGAGATCCAGCCAATTCATAATCTTATATAAACATAAACCATTACACAACAAACGTTCCATATTTTATTTGAAATTGGTCCAGTGTGACATTTTGAAGACAAACATTGGGACTTGAAATTGGTTCTGGACATTGCATCTAAAAAATGCTTGGACACATTACAGTATGGTTCAGTGGCCATATTGTTTAAGGAATAGCAAGGTTCCTGAACTTGTGGACATGTATCAAGATGCTTCATTACATGGGAGCAAATATCCAGTTCTTGCCTGAACTTGGTCCAATGTGATATTTAGAAGATACTGGAACATGACATCAATTTCTGGCCTTGCATCTACATTGGGACATGGTACAATAGTCATATTGGTAAATAAAATAAAAAAGCAAGACAATAAAGCAAATACCAAGTCCCTGAAATCATGGATATATACTCAGAATTAGCACAGAAAAGATTTGTACTCAGAATGAACACAGAAACCCATAATGTCCTTGTGAAGCTCTTCAAGCGTTTCCTAGTGAACACCTTCTGACTTCCACACCATCTGTGCACCATTACATGTATAACAACTGGCAGCCTATCATTACAGGACAGAGGCACCCACTTCTACCACAACTTGCCACAACAGACAGGATGCATAGTTGTCACAAGAATCATGATTGTTTTGTCACAAGACTGGAGATTGTATATTGATTATATCTGGGTTGTCAATAGTACAGTTTTACTTTTCTTCAGTCACCCATCACAGTTAATGATGACAAGAAGAGAACATGTAGTGTCCATTAGTGTAGTCTGCCAGATGATCTTCCTAAGTGTCTACTGTGTGAGTACTGTACGTGTACTAGTTCTACTGGAAGACATCTTGATGAAAGAATACATTTGGATCATCCACAAATAGCTGAAACCCTATGCTATCTGTAAGGGTATAATATTGACAGTGATAAAAGTCTTTCTGGCTTTGATGTTTGAAGATCTCCCAAGTGAAAGTTGCTAAAAGTGTAGGGACTTGCACATAAGCGTGGTTCTGTCAAGATCTGACATGATTGGATGTGTTGGATGCACAAACGGAATGTTTTGTACTAAACACCATCATGGGGATTTCGTTCCAATGTAGAGCTGTAGTATATGACATCACACATATCATAAAACTCTCGTGTTCTCTCTTTTTTTCTTTGTGATGTATGGGTTAAGAATTGCCTCAGTGATGTAAAACAATATCTCTCTCCAACTCTCTCTCTCTCTCCCTCCCTCTCTTTCTTTCTCTCCCCCTCTCTCCATATGTACACACACACACACACACACACACACACACACACACACACACACACACACACTCTCTCTCTCTTTCTCTCTCACTCACTCACTCACTCACTCACTCACTCACTCACACACACATCCCTCTGTATTGACATGAAAATATATAGCTTCATATAAATTTGTCTCAAATGGGTGAACGATTTCCGCAGCGACATTAACCTTAATCCTACCGGTCATAGATCCCGTCGTTAGAATTGCGCTATTTTTGGAACATAGAGGTATAAGCATCGACAATACTTAAATATAAAATTTCATCGTGATTCCACTTCCGGTTACGAATTTATGGGTATGTTCGTGTACACGAACATTGGCAGGGTTATCGCTAAAATATAGAAAAACAAAAAAATACATTAATTTCTTTACTAGGGATTCCGTTTTTGTTTTTTAGCAAATATGTTGACTGTCCCACTAACACTACACATATTAACATGATGGATGACCTGTGTGTAATATATACTAATTCAGTAGAAGGCAATTTCCCATTATTCCCACGATCAAAATACAATATCATGCACTCTTCATAATGCATGTATATATCATCGTCGTATTCTTCTTCTGTAATTCAAATAGTATATATTGGTTTCTTCCTGCGACAACAGACATGCTTATGGCATACTAGTATATAACCAGGAGCCAGTTCCATTAACATTTTCTAGTCGGAAATTGTAGGATTGTAAATTCCACACAACCATATTATACAGGTCGACACAGCATGCATGTCTTTATTGTAAGAAGAACATTGCTTTGGTTGTTTTACTTTTTATAATCACATCGTAAGGCTTGCCATTTATGTATATTTTACCACACTAGCGACCGTGGTATGGCACCATTGGCTCAGCAATGTTCACGATAGGCTGCAATATCACAAACTCAACCAGCCGTGACATCTAGAACTGGACCAGCCGTAACATCCCAAACTGGACCAGCTACTCATTGAGGGAGTAAAGCTGTCTCTAGATGACAATGGCTCTTCTTACTCAGGATAGAGACTTCACTCTCATGTGCACCTTTGTTCAATAGCGATGCTCTTTGGTTAGTGTGTTGGGTACACATAAGTAACCACCAGTAGTGGTATTCAGCATGACGGATGTCATAACGCAAATTCATCACCACACCATCTTGAACTTCTTTACGATTCAATGTGTGATGAA
>JAVCKZ010059653.1:0-15727 GCA_034780755.1 Lepetodrilus elevatus
TTCAACATATTTTGAAATTTTGACTTGAGGCCTGATAGTTGCGGGTGTTGCGATACTTTTTTCCAGGTGTATATATATCTGCCCTTGTTGGTATCCTTTTTTCCATCCTCATTTTCTTACAAACACCTCACATGCAGATCGATTGGCTACGGAAACTTACATTGGTTTACAGCTACAATAAGTTTGATATGCACACTGGACAATACTGGTAGTCCAGTCAATTTAAAATTTCACCCAGGACAGCGATATGTGCAGATCAGTTGGAATCAGTTCGGAGACAAATAAAAATAAAAACAGAACTCAAAAGTGTTCATATTTGACAATATATAGTTTTATTTTATAAAATTTGACAAAATACTGTTCTGGAAAATACCCTTCCTGGCTATGCAATCTGTCTAACATTAAACATCTATATATTGCCTTAATTATCAGACATAACATGAGTTTGTGCTACAAAAATAAACTCAGGACATGGTAGTGGTAACACTTGGATAATGTTGACAAGCCATTGTGGAACAAGTACGTCAGTAAGTACTTTGTATCATGTGTGACCATAGGTTGGGGGATGGCGGCAGCACATCGTCCACTACATTCTTTACCATAGTCAAAAAGTATATCGAAAGATTTATTGTTTAAATCACAGTGGGAATCTTTCACCCATATATGTTGAACAATAAGATACATGATCTTTTAAATTTTAAGAATTATTCACCAATTGTTATAATTTTGTAAATTGCATGTATTAGAGGTCATGATATCTAATTATTTTTCCATTTCAATAAAAAATAAAAAAAAATTTGACTACTAGTAATTATATAAATATTTTGTTCATACATTTCTATGGCACATAATAAATGTATTTTCTTTTTGTCATGAGAAGAATTCCAAACTGTCAACAAATCCAATGTGTTTCCACTCCCTATCTACCGGGGTAGGTACAAATGCTCCACCTTTATAAGAGGCACCTTGATAATAACAACATTCGGCATTCATACAACAACCCACCCTCTCCAATACACAGAACTCCACTGCTTCGTATGCATCCTCACACCCCAGCGCTACTTAATTCCGTTCAGGACTCACTTCCTGTGGTGCTCCTGACACACATCTCAAGGGAAACTTGATGTTATTATTGTTTTATTTATAGCTCCTATGTGCAAGTTTCTCTCCAGATGTGTGTCGGTTGTGTCATATGAAGTGTCCTGGACGGAATTAGGAATTAAGTACCGCTGGCGTGCAAGGATTCAGTGAACATCTACCAGGCAGAGAGTGACAACAATCCTGTGATCAGACAAATATAATTTTCTCCTGTTTCACAAAGTAATTATATTATTACAATCATTGTAATTCAATGTAAAACATGTACAATGATTGTAGATATACAATTTCCTTGTAAAATAAATGGCCTCTTAATTTTTTTAAATTTTTTTATACGAGTTCCAAATCCTTCGAAAACGGAAACTTTAATTTGGAACAATATTAGTGTTGTATTTCTGAGACACTTTGAAGTAAGGCCCATAACAAGTCTCGATTCTCAACAACAGTGTTATATATAAGGGTGGAGCACCGACCATTAAATAACAATTTTTTAACCAATAACAATCAAAGAGTTGTCTATTCGGATGAAAAATACCTGTTTCATTCTATTCCCGTCTCCTCTCTTTGGCATACAAATCGATATTCCACAAACAATACTAAAACTGAATAATAAAAAAAAAATCAAAACAATCTATACCTGAGAGATGTACAATTTATAGCAGATTTTAGTTTACCTGAGAGTCTACCTTTTACAGCAGAATTAAACCTGCCTGAGATAGTGTATGTATATATATGTATATGTATATATATATATATATATAATATGTATAGAATATCAACATATCGCTTCCTGAGATACGAAGAAGACATAATTCTGGAGGTAAAGCAGTCGTCTGGGAATATTGCTAGCCTAATACGGTGATAATTGAGAATACAGCAACAGTCGCCATCAACAATCTGTGACACACATTTGAGGGTAGGGAGAGTCGGAGGGCGTGGGGGTAAGCAATATGAAATGTTTCTGGGTCTACCAAAAATGCACGTAACAAAAATGTTTGGTAAGTTCGGTGCCAAAGAGAGGTAGATCGGATACATCTAAGCACAGGCAGTATTGTGTAGACAATAGGAATGCTAGGGCAAACTACACGCATGTTACACATTTCATCAATTCAACTTTTTAACAAATGTTTTTAAAAATAATAAAAAATTACGCATAAAGCGTGTCAACGTTTAGAAGAGTTTTTGTTTGTAGTCCTTATCTCAAAGATAACATATTGATTGAAAACGTAAGGAAATATAAATTGTCAACAGGTTGAAAACAAGTCTTTCGATTAGTAATTCCAGGATATAAATTTGTTTTTAACATTGGGATACCCAGTTGAAAGCAAAGTTTAAAACATTGTCAGGTAACTGAAAACTGCCTATAATTATTGATATTTAATATTTTATTAAATTCAGCAGGTAAAATTATTAATAGCAGTTAATCACCATTCAACTACTTTTTCACTTTACACTTTAGAGAAAATTGACATTTACCCAGATCAAAAACATATTTCAATATATATTTTCATTATAATTTTAAAAAATAGCAAGTAAATGCATCACTTAACTGTCAAATAGTTATTGTAATTCAGAAATTAATTTTCTTTCTTAAATTTTAATTTTTGCTACGTTTTCAATTATTAATTAACACCCGTTTTAGTTGCTTGACATATGAAAATATGTATGCATAATTAACCTTGGATTTAAAATTGAATAACAATTTCGCAGCAGAGGACTATTTCACCCATATGTTAGATAATAATATAGTTTTATGAGACTATTTATTTAACTGGGTCTGCCGTGTGCATTCTATGATACTATACAGTTGTTGATAATGATGAAAAGGGGCAGCATGCTGTAACTATTGCCTATGGATTGCACATATTGGAAACTCTCCCAGTCTTAAAACATTTTGTAAACTTTTCCGGGGAAAAAAAAAGGAAGAAAGAGATAAAAAAATCTCTGATGATTGTAAATTGTGAAATAGAAATGTGACCGTTTGATATGTCAATATTTCAGCTCTTTTTAGATTTCATAAAAATAAAAGAAAATCCAAATCAAATGTTTATATTAAATTTCCTGATAGGTAATTCACAAGAACTATTTTCCGTTGCTTATATTGAAACAAGTTCCAACCCATTTCCACAATTTCAGAATCGACAATTCAATATTGTAATTCTAATAATGTATATAGTTTTCGTTGTTTTCCAATACAGTAGTTATCAAGATGGCAAATATAGTCAACAGTAAGCCTAGTCCAGTTGTTTGTATATCATTACTGTACACAACACTCTACAACAGTACATTCAACAGGACAGGTCTCACTCTAATGATGAGTATAAACAGATGCAACACCCGTATTTCAACCGTAGTTAGCTACATTCACATGATCTTGTACACCGTGTAATCATATATACCACAACATATATTTATATTTCTTCAAGTATGTTAATGGAAAGTGACAATTTATGAACTTGTTAGCACTTTTTTTTAGAAAAAAACCTGGAATACAACTATTTTTTTTAGTAACAATATACATAAGTACAAGTTATTTCTTGTTATTAATCATTCACATATATAACAAAGCATAACACAAACATAGCAGTAAAACATGGACCTGATTTTGCTGTTAACCCCTTCATGTCTAGGTCATCTTCAAACCGGGTTGAGAGACAACAACATTTCTTCAGAAAGAAAAACAAACAAAAATTACACGATAAAAGTGGTCAGCTTTCTGATTGAAAATAAATCATGACAGGAATTGGAATTTTCGATTTGGATCCTAAACAAGACCTGGGCCTAAAAGGGTTAATGTGTCAGTGTCAGTGTATAATATATGTGTATATAGAAAGAGAGAGGGAGAGACAGAGAGAAAAGGAGACAGAAGGGAGAGAGAGAGAGAGAAAAAGAGAGAGAGAGAGCGGACAGTACCATAAACTACATCTAGAATATATGACAGAGAGCTATACGAGTCTCTCTTGCTATTCAGCCATGATAAAACAGCTTTGTACACAAAAACAAATTAAATATAAAATCCTGTGAAATGAGGTAGGTTGTCGCATGTTGAGAACTCGCCGCCGAGCCAGCTGTCTGGACATCGTGGGGAGACTCGCATGCTTTCTTTCTTTGGTAGAAAGAGCTAATGCAGCCGTGCCTTCCCGTGGACACCACTTCCTGGCCAGTTCCAGAGAATACAAATACGATTGTTTTTGCAAAATAACACTGGCCTGTAGCGGATACATAGCTAACAAAAAATTAATTACAGGACACATTTATAATAATATATAACAAAAGCTGATATGTACTGCATTGCCAATCAGTGTAAAACGGCACTATATTTAAAGAGTACTTTAAAAAGGTACATAACTCTAGCACAACTGTTACATAGAATGCTGCAATGACAGTTAGCTCCCTTTACTCGCAAAGCCAGCTTTTAACACGAACCATATGTAATGTGTAATCTCTCCATACTTCATGACAATCTCGGCAGATTTAAGCAGGCCTGTAGCATAATAAGCACAACATGAAACTAACCAGTAATACAAGTTTTTGTCTAGAATGTTCAATAACATTTGATGGCCTGCCGAGATAGTTTCATATACTAGCAGAGAGGTCTCTAATCAAAGTGGACATACATTTAATACAGAGTCCCCCAATTTCACTGAAACATGATCACTAAACATTGATTAACTATTACATTTTCAAAAGCACAAACTCTTGCACCGACTTTAAACAGGTCCTCTCGACATTCTAAGTCAACAAAACGAGTAGTAATAATAATAATAATATTGACAAAATAACTTGAGATTGACATATAACATTTGGTCACTATAATATTTTGATTATATTCAATGCGCCTTCTCAACAATAGTGTAGTCCCGCTCCATACTCGCACATTGCATTTTGATCAAACATCATGATCGCTATCTATAATAATTCCATGTAATCATCATCATCATCATCAACATCATCATAATCATCATCAACATCAATAATCAGTCTGTCGCACCGACATTTCCACACAATCTTTTGAGTTACATTCATGCCACCAGACTCGCGATTGAGGTAAGGTGGTTGTTATTGAGGTAAGCAAGTACTCGTGAGTCTTCAGACCCTACGCCGTCCGAAGTCCACACCCAGAGTTCATCATCAACGTTACAGAGTCTGGTCATCGTATCAAAGTCAAAAACGCTAACAGGCTACGCCACCGTATACGCGTGTATATATAACATATACGTATATTCATATATATATAATATATATATACTACTTTTGTGTAGGCAGTCCATCTATAATATACAAACTCTTTTACACTATGTGTATAATATAGCTATATTGTATGTGTGCATGAATACATCAATATACAGGTTATGTACTGGCCCCTGATATAGTTCTGCACATAGGTTGCATCAGATCTAAGTGTTGAGCAGGTCCCGCCCAATTAAAGTCACTATTAGAGACAGGCTTCAAGAGCGAATTTCATGTAAATACAGTTTTTTTAAGGAGAAATATTCTTGAATGAAAGAATATATAAAATGAAAATTAATTTACTGCAACATATTTTTTTTAAAGTCTGTAACAAAATTATTTCGGAAAATATTTCTTTTGGGTTGTGGTTCATTAATAAAACTAAACACCTTTACTGATAGTGACATATTTATACAAAATACTATATATTTAACAAATTATTTCAAACTAGCTTAGAGAGCAATTTAAAATATCTTCCATGTCTATCGATATCTGAGAAGTCTTCTAAAGACCACACTAGAAATAGTTGTCCTAATTACCGTAATAATTTGAACAGGATAAAATAATTAGATCCAAAGGCGTTCGAATTATTGGAAAAATATCGGTGTTTGTTTAATTAGGGACAACCAAATTAAAGTACAAAATATGGTTGTAAATGAAATGGTAAATAAATGGAGGACTTAACTTTAAAAAAGAAAAAGAAAAAAAAAGTATTGTTTCTATAATTAGAAAATTATAATTTGAAAAAATTGGTCATGTTCGTAATTTTTAGGGTCAGAATTTGTTTTATTTTCAGCAATTAATTTATGTGTTCAACCTAAAATAGAGTTCAAATTATTAGGGTAATTATGGTACTAATCTGTAGTACAAACAAATAAGTCTGAAATACTGTAGCATTTTAGTGGCATATGAGATTTAACAACTGTTTGACCAACATTTTGGGCGAGACCTCTACCAATAGTGAACCTATGTTCCCCAGATGAGACGTTCAACTAGCTATACCCAATACAGTAGCATAGATATGTTAGCCAGTGTACAGTGTGGCCTGCAACAAAAACAATACACTACAAAACCGTACATAAAAATAATACAACAATAATAAGACAAAATGGGGGGGAAAAATAACTTTCAATATCTGCAACAACAAAGAGTTCACAGTATAATGAGGTAAAGTGAAGACTTCTTGAATATGTATGTATGTTATATGCATCTCTGGAGGATCAAAATCAATGATATACTGATATTTGTCATAGTGATGAATTTTACTGGTATAAATTTAAGTAATCTCAAAAGTAAAAGATTTGATACTAGAAAAGTAATAAGGAACAAATGAGTTATTTTGGACATAGTAATGAGAATAGCATTAATTAAAGAAAGTGTGTATGACAATAAAGTTATCATTTTGATTTATCCGACAACATACGTACATATTCTCCGTTCAGTTGCACCATTATTACCCATAAATCATGAAATAGTTCAACAGGCTTGAGGTATCGAATGTATTCAGATATTGTGAGATGTCCTGAAAAAATCATTAGAAAAGAAATAGTAAATGGTAAAAAAAATAATACAAATAGGGAAAGACAACTCTTACAGCAAGGAACAGATCAGATGAGTAATGCGTCGGCTATGTGCAAATCCAAATGATCACAGCGTCAATACGTTTTCTGTCATTACCATGGCAACACTTCATATTGAATAACCACTGGAAAGGATTGGTCAAGTTTTCTTTTATAGAAAACAAATTAAATTTGCACAATCATTTTCTGCATTATTTAATTACGGTAGGTGTTGGGAAAGTGATATGGCAGCAGTTCAAGAATAGCAGGTGTCCTATGATTACCAACAGTTTTGACGTAATTCCTTCTAGAAATAGAAACAGACAAATTCATATTTATGAACTGTGAATATTCTATGACAAATTCAAATTGTAAATTTATTTATACTCCACATTGGCATTAGCTTCCATTTCCGTACTTGTTACCTTTAACCCTCAACATGTCAGGGGCAACTGGAGATGCCCTAAAGAGCTGTCTGTGCCTGATCCATTATGGAGAGGGTTAAATAGGTCATGACCTTTGACAGTAAAGTTAAATCGAAAATTTGGTCCAGAAACCTTCAAGTACATCTCTGAAGCGAAGCGTATGTAGAAGCCTACGTTAGATGTTAAATAAGGCGCACCAACTGTCCTTTTTTTAAACTACTGTTAACCATGGCAAGTACTTTCAGTAAAACCTCTACATTACCACAAACAGCTTATACATACCGGTAGTCTAAGGCACACAGGTCTATGCACAACATTGGTTCTTGAATAACTAGCACAAAATACCCTCCATTCTTATTGTTTGGATACAAAAAAAAAATCACTTTCGCTTAACTTACTAAGATTTCCATGACAATCTCTTACCACTCCTAACCCCTATCTGAGAAAAAAAAAGAAAAAGAAAAACAAGAATTTATAATAATACAAATTTCTTCAATCAAAACTATTGAAATTTCAAATCCATGTGACAGTTTTGCTAAAACTAACAAAGCACATTAAACATGTCAAAAAGTACAAGTGCAAAATAGAACTACGAATACATAATGACGACTGTGGACATGCATTCTGTAACTCGATTTTCTAATCATAGCTCCAACAAATACAAACATTTTGATAGGTAATTCTGGTCGTTCTCTATTTCCATTCTCGGCCCGCCCCATAACAAACAAACAAACACGGTCCCTGTTCTCGTGTATACTGGTATATGTCTATATATACAGCAGTGATCACTTTACCGAAACAAACACAGTGTTTCACCGTTCTTCCTCCACAAGGCCACTTTGAGCTTATCAAAGACGCAACTATCACAGGATCAAGTTTTAAACTTTTGTATAATGTATTACATCTACCGCAAAGTCAAGCACTAATATACAATTCATCAAAACAGATCTATTTCTTGGAAATATCTGAACTAAAAACAACAAAAAATTTGATTGTAACCCGAGTAAGATTGAAAAATCAAGTCTCGCGAGACAGTTTTTCTTTCTCTTATTATCAAACAAATCCCAGAAAGCCTGATCAAACATACATCTTAATGATAAACATTGTTTTAATGAAAAAACCTGAAGAAGACATTTTCCTGATTTGATGTCTGATTATGACAACAAATGTAACAAACTGAATGCTGTTCTGCATTTCATGACATCCTGAGACAGGCAAAAAAACTGTTCAAAAGCAACAACGATAATAATGATCATGATAATGCTAAAATGAGGTAAGTTGGAGGTGTGTAGTTGTGTAGATTTGTCGTTCAGTTCCGCTGGCTGTTTCACATGCGTAGATGTTCGTACAGATGCAGCGCGTAGTACATTTTGTCGTGGCAGTCTTCGAAGCAGACGGGACACAGGAAGGGCCGGTTGGCGTCGCGGGCGTGCAGCTTCTGGTGGATGCGGTACATGGCGTACTCCGAGAAGTAGCAGTCGCAGTGCGGACAGCGGAACAGCCGGCCCGAGCCCATCAGCGTTGATATGGACTCCTGGTTGAAGTTGTCTCCCCCTGAACTGAGCGACGGGCTGGTGGCAGTGGTGGCAGATCCGTCCATATTCAGCGGACTCGGCATCTGGGCGTCGAACGGCGGGAGAGAGTTGAGTCCTGTGGACGAGGCTCGGTCTGGACATCCGCAGAGGTTCACCTGCACGCCCACGCTCGCCCCGGCCAGTGTGGGGGAGTGCGACGACATGTTGTTGCTTTTACTCTCGATCTCGTCTCCGTTCTCTTCCGGCATGTCGTTGTCTCTTTCAGCGGCGGCTTTGGCAACGGCTTTGGCAGCAGCAGCAGCAGCGGAAGCCTGCATCATGGCATGAGTGGCAGCCTTGTGCACACTGAGATTGAGCGCGTCTGCCTGCGGCTCAGGCCCCGGTTGACTAGCAGGGAAAGTGACGGGGTAGTTGACGTTGAAATGCGAGGTAGACGGATATGCGTGGTAAATACTCTCTGGTAGGCTTGCTACAGCGTTGTAGCCGGCGTACAGGTTGGAGGCTAGGGCGGCTGCCCCGGCGTAGGAGCCGAGCTCGTAGCTCATGGAGCTGTCTGGTGTCGCGGACGCTCGGTCTCTCTCAGCTGCCCGTTGTATTTCTGGCGACCTCTGGCCTTCGACCTTTCCCGGCTTTGCTTCAGCTTTGGCCTGATCCTTCGAGACATTGTTCGCCTTTCCTGAATTGACGCCCTTCTGGACGAAGAAGTCCCATACACTCTCTGTATATATCCCGTGACGGCGAGCGTGTCTGCGCAGTGTGGAGCCCCGAGTGAACTTGGCTCCGCAGACGTGGCACTGGTACGGCTTGATCCCGGCGTGCAGCTTCATATGAGACTTCATGTTATTCTTGTATCCGAATCTCTTCTTGCAGGTCGGACACTCGTACGGTTTCTGGTCGGCGTGGAGCCGCTCGTGATACCTCATGAAGGACTTTGGGAACTCCTTCTCGCATATCTTACACCATTCCTTCTCCTTGGAATTCCCTGCTAGCTCCATTTCCATGGCCAGAGCCAGGTCCTTGTTAATCTGTGTCTGGTGGTCATCCTGGCTGGGCGGCTGCTGCTGCTGCTGCTGTGACGTCGTGGAGGACGCTGCTGGCTGACTGTCTCCGGGCTCAGTGTCCGGTCGCTCGCCTCCGCTGGTTCCAAGGTAGTGCAGCGACTCCTTCTCCGACTTGGGCAGACTGTGAGTCAGCAGGTGGGTCTTGAGGGTCTGCAGGGTGTACAGCGTCTTCCCGCAGTACCGACATAGACACGGGCCGTCTGCGTGACGTCTCCGCATGTGCAGTCGCACGCTGTACTTGCGCGTGAATGTGAGTCCGCATATGGCACAGACGTACGGCTTCTCTCCGATGTGAAGCCTCTCGTGAGCAATCCGCATGGACACCTTCAGGAACCGCTGGCCACAGAATCGACAAGCGTACGGCTTGTATTTGGTGTGCAGCTGTTCGTGAATGTGAAGCTGGCGGGCAGAGTCGAACGTCTTCGAGCAAATACTGCATTTGTTGGCAAGAACAGATTTCTTTGAACTTTCTACCGATTTTGAGTCATCTATTGACTCTCCTTCTTCCAGGGTCTGGTCGCTGTCCTGATTCAAGCTTCCGTCTCCTGAGGTACCCTGAGATAAATTGTCATTGTATGAATTGGTGGCGTTTCCTGAGAGATGAGACGATTGTCGCGACTTGTGAATATCCTTGTAGCGTTGATACGCTGTGGCGGCTCCAGGATGGTAGACGGCGGCATCGTCGCGGCTGCCGCTGACCCTGGCGACATCGCCAGTTCCCTGGTCTGCTCGATTCCTGAACACCGCTGGTTCACCCGTATCGTGAGCATCTGAGGCAGTCTGGTTGTTGCTGTCGGCGGGCAGCGACATCGGGGACTCGGATGAGCGGTCCTGAGGAACAGCGGGGAAGGCTGACCCCGGATTGGCCGACTCCGAGTCGGGGGTGTACCTGTTGGTGCTCGCCTCCCCTTGACTGAATGAGTCCGAGTTGGTTGGCGATGCGTCGTCCATCGCGTCTTGCGGCTCGCCCTTTATCGCTCCGACGGCGTTGCGATTTTGGTCCACGCCAGCGTTTGAGGTAGATACGTATGGCTGTGTGGACACACCAGCCAGTGAGAAGGAGGTATGTGGACTGGAGGTGATTGGAGTGTACAAGCTGTTGGGCGAGGCGTAGGAAGCGAGGTGATGCGAGGCGTCCGACTTCGCCGCGGTCGCCGCCGCCACTGCCGCCGACACCGCCTCCTTGTTGGTCTCGTTCTTCAGCAGACTGCCGGCAGCACGCAGCAGCGGACACCGCTTCTCGTGGTAGCGCCGCGTAGTGGAGCGGGTGAACACTTTCCCGCAGTAGCTACACATTCTCGACTTGCGTGGGAACCCGTTTGACACGTAGCTGTAAAGTTCGCTACTGTAATTGTAGTTGGGCATGGCCACGCCACTCAACCCGTATGGAAAGTCCTGCATGCGAGGATATGCCAGTGCCAAGTTTGTCGGTGACCCCTTGTCGTCTGCGCCGCGGGGATAACCTACAGGATGTGGTGGCGGCCCTGGCGCGGGCTTACCACCGTTCGTCAAGCTCTCGTACGAATAGTCTGGTGGTTTGCTTTTGTCCGGCGGGTCGTACGGGAACTCTTGGACGCGTGGATACATTGACCCGGACACAGTTTTCGGGGATTCATCTGCATGCCGCCCGTACGCGGGTGGCTTGGGTTGCGACGACGAGGCCTCGTCCACGATGTAAGGCGACGTCCTGGGCAGTGCTTTACTGGGCACGGCATCATACGGGAACTCCGGGACGCTGGCACGGTCCGTCCCCGGCGGACTTATGGTGGTATACACGGGCATCATTCTCTGAGATGGGAGATAACTCTTGTTACTACCGCTCATGGTAGTGCGTGGTGGTTGGTGGCGGGGTGGCAGCGGGATGAGGTAGATGGAGCCAGTGAGGTGGCGGAGAGACCATAACTAGGACTGGAGGTAGATACAACATGGGCCAACTCCTCTCACCTCTACCTGAAACACATCAAAACAAACAGTGAGTCACAGTGACAACAGTACGAACATATCATAATTCTTAATTGTTTTATTCTTAATTGTTTTAAGATAAATTTAAAGAATATAATTGCTTTAAATTTGAATGTGAGTAATTATGGAGTTTAACGTTAATAGAAAGCAGATCCTAGATGCCCTAATAGAGAGCAGATCCTAGATACCCTAATAGAGAGCAGATCCTAGATGCCCTAATAGAGAGCAGATTCTAGATGCCCTAATAGAGAGCAGATCCTAGATGCCCTAATAGAGAGCAGATCCTAGATGCCCTAATCGAGAGCAGATCCTAGATGCCCTAATAGAGAGCAGATTCTAGATGCCCTAATAGAGTGCGCCCGACGTAATTTAACAGTTATCAGCTGAAATCGTCATTTTCAGGCGTAACTCTGCTCAGACGTCCTTTCAATCAAGTGACATTGCGCAAAGGAAACAGTTTGTGCAAATGCCATGAGATTAATATTGCTCAGACAAACCAATTACTGCAAACAATTGTAGTTACCTGGCAATACTTGCGTGCAATGACAGCAAGCACAAGTCCTATGTTAACCTAAATACACTGAGGAATACATAGCTCGTTTCCCAGAGTTAGGAAAGCTTGCAATGTCTGGCTAATCACAGGCCACAAATGTAAAAACAAAGCTGATAGAAAATCTTAAAAGATCATTATTATTATTACAGTTATTAAAGATTCTTATAGTATGGCTACAAACTAATTATTTCATAAATCCTTGCTGGATTAATACAAAATAATTAAAATAAAATCGCTGGACATCTGCAGTTGCCTCCAGGATGGAAAGAGTTAATAAGTCGGATAAGTTGAAGCATACGCACTCTCGCCTCAATGTTGGTATTACCAGAACATGTGCACGATCTATAAACGGAGTCCACAACGCAATCTGTGTTCAGGTAATGCAAGCCCCAAGGAATCTCGCCACTGACAGCCATGGTGACAGCGATAACATCAAGTCATCCATAAACACCACCGTTTTATGAAAAGAGCTGATCATGAGGTACCGCACAGGGCCACCTTCCACTGGTCTGCGATTTCTAGCTATCCCCACATCTCGTACATGCTCCCCGATTCCTAGCTATCCCCACATCTCATACATGCTCCCCGATTCCTAGCTATCCCCACATCTCGTACATGCTCCCTGATTCCTAGCTATCCCCACATCTCGTACATGCTCCCCGATTCCTAGCTATCCCCACATCTCGTACATGCTCCCCGATTCCTAGCTATCCCCACATCTCGTACACACTCCCCGATTCCTAGCTATCCCCACATATCTTACATGCTCCCCAATTCCTAGCTATCCCCACATCTCGTTGTACACGTACCCCGTAACAGTAAAGTGTAATAACAGATACGACATATCCCAACCACAGCAAGATCAAATATATCGCATAAGCTTCCAACGAACAAGCACAACTGGGTATTGTGACAAAACTATCCAATCAATAAATACATATACATTTCCGGCGACCAAATATCCCCGTGACAAATCAACCCTCCCCCTCCTCCCTTCTCAAAATGGCACACAAAAACAACGACATTTACACAACACGTCCAATATAATCCCATTACGGTACCTGGGTCCGGGCGTTATGTAAAAAGGCGAGATGCCTATCAGGTAGTGATGCATGATTTTCTCCAAACATTGGGCAATGATCGGTCAGATAAAAACCAGGTATTTACTTCTCCCCCACCCCCACACAAACATGATTGACGGGTGAGTGGCAGGTAGCCAGGTGAGTGACCGCGTGCATTGTGATGTAACATGTTTGTACTGCGGGCTGTATAATGGGAAAACATACATGTAATAGCCGTCAAGCGGAGTACTTTGTTAATCTGGCTGGTTGTGCATGCATGTGTTGTGCGTACCTTGTATTGTGGGTGGCGGAGTGGGCAATAGCTGTCCTGCTGCCTGTATAGTGAGGTGTGACAACGTGTGGCAACAAATGATGCCCATAGTGTTCACATTATTAGTCTGGCAGGTAATGGTACAAACCCGTTTGGTATTATCACTTGAAAACTAGTTAACGCACATCACTCAAATTTTGCAGTGTTAAGAAATATGTGTACACAACCAATTCCAAAATTACAACTTCTTAGATCACCAAATAAAAATTCTGTCTATTTAACCTATTACTATTTCACTTCACGCTTGTGCTAAATATGTGGAGGGGTTCCATTCTGTCATGTAACAGCGATTTATATATTCGAATACCAATGATACTCGTAATTGGTAACATAAGATTTGTCAATCAATAATAAGGGTCATCACAAAAGAAATTTAAGCAAGGAAAGTTGTGCATAGCATATCTGAAGATTTTGAGGGCATGATCATAAAGGAGAACATATATTTCAACTTAGGAGTTTACATTAAATTAGTTCACTCTTAATTACTAGTAACTTTACGAATTGTATCTCTAACTTAAGAACTATGGCATTAAAATAGTCAAATGAAATTTATATCCACATTTAGATACCATTCCTGGGCCCAACGAATCTTCCGTATTGCACAAATTGTCATGTTCCTTCACAATGTTCATGACGATACCTAGTACCTACTGAGAGTTTCACAACGCATGACAAGTCCGCTTCGTCCATGTGTACTTGAATATAGATATAAATGTGCGTTTACGTGTGCCTTGCAATTAAAGATATAGTAATAGTAAAGGTTATCAATGAGGTGTTATGAATCTACATAAAAATACCTACGTGACATAACTGTTGACAACAATAGTAATATCCAATGTCCATGCGACAGTATTGTCATGTGACCAATTTTCATTGGTGTTCAAATATATGTAAATCTCTATTAATTTACTCGACAGAACGGCACCCCTCCGCATATATAGCAAAAGTGTGAAGTGAAATAGTAATATGTTACAATAAACAGAATATTTATGTGGCGATTAATTTTCAAACTAGTTGTGTGCCTGTAGTTCCTAATCCTGTGCCTGCGTTAAACAGGTTTTGAGTAACAGTACCAAACAGGGGTTTGTAACATTACCTGCCAGACTGTAACAATATTGATGCTGTTACCGGTACACCTACCGTATATTCTATTCGCATGACAACGCTTCGTTTCTTTTTCTGCATGGTGTTACGACCACCAGGCATTGCGACATATCTGTGATTTACCGACTCGTGTTCTCAATGGCCTTTTACTCAATCACACAAGCTATTTAAACGTAGATGACATGCAAGCTGCTAAGCTACATGTCTGTGTGGGTGGGGCCTGAGCCATCTGTCAATAAGGAAATACAATACAAATTGGAAAATCAGATTTTCAATTTAGAATCATATGTTCCCTTCGATTAAAAGAAATCATAATAATTTTTAAAATAAATAAATTCTACCAATTAACCCTATCCCTACTGCATTAGACCCATGCACCGCTATTTAGGGCGTCAAAAGTTGCCGCTACAGCATGTAGAAAGTTAAAGTGAAAGTTTTTCCATTTCTTCTATTTATTTTTCTAAATAAAATATACCTATTATATATTACTTTGGTGAAATTTCATGTTCCTATGTCTGTTAATATTTGCAGGACAAATGGAATTATTTGTTCCATCGTGAACCATTCAGCCATTGGTTTCACTACTTACAGCAAAGTTTATTGGGCAAATTACTAGCAGGCGTTGTCCATCATACATCATACATATACAGAACAAACCTGTTATCTGGAACTATCCAGTATTATTAGTGCCTTCTACTAGTTGATTTTAAGATGAGATCTAATGTGGTTAGATTAGGTAGCGGCAGCCATTTTTTTCTTTCGATTCGACACATTTTATTTTAATACATGTATGTAGTGCTTATGAATA
>JAVCKZ010059664.1:0-15726 GCA_034780755.1 Lepetodrilus elevatus
ATGCGATTAACACACACTTTTCAAAACATCTCGACCAATCAAATTCGAGGAAATTTTACTATTATGGTACAATAATAAATAAATAAATAAAATATTAATAAATATTTAATATGTCTACAGGTGGACGGAAGGAAAAGTGGCAAGGACAAGAAGAAGAAAGGCGGACAGATGGGCAAACCCACTAAGTCTCACTCCGCAGTGTACACTGGTGAGCATTCCTGCCCCGCCCTCCACGTCTCACCCCACCCCACCCCCTCATCTTGCTGTTGTTATTTTTAAATTGTTTTTGTACTATTTAATTGTACTGTTCATTTTAATTATTATTTTAATTATTATTTTAATTATTTTTATTATTATTATTATTATTATTATTATTATTATTATTATTAGAATTATTATTTATCGTTTTGTATTTTATTTTAAAAATAATAGCATTATTACCAGCATTTTTGTTAAAATTATCATTTATTGTTTTGTATTTATTTGATTGTTTAATTATTGTTATTATTATTATTTAAATATTTTTTGTGTGTGTTATTATTATTATTATTATTATTGTTATTATTATATTGTTTTGTATTTAATTGATTGTTTGTTTAAAATGTATTATTATTATTATTATCATTATTATTATTATCATTATAATGTTATCCAGACGAGTCGTTGAAGTGCCACGTGTGCCAACATCTGATGCTGAACCAGGACTATGAGCTGCCGCTGCCCCCACCCCCCGAGGGTCAGCCCGTGTACGAGTGCTGCCGGCACCGGCGGGTCCACAGCGTGGGCCACATCGACTTCCCCCACGGGCTCAACTCCCCGCCATTCGTCCGAGCCTTCTCCTGCTCCCCCACCCGGAACGCGTGCTCCCCGAACCACCCTCAGGTCCCCGGGTTTCCGGCCCCCCAGGGAGGGAGGCTATACTCCCCGATACTGGCGCAGGCACCCCGGGTACCGCCGTCTACCTCCTCATCCTCACAGCCAGGGGGGCTGCCCCTCGGGGTGGAACACCTCAGAGAGAGGCTGTCCGGGCGGCCACAGCTGTTCCTGCACAAGACGCCGTCGAGGACGTCGCTGCTGTCGTCGGGGTCGGAGCATTCCATGGAGTGCACGTCGCACGTGCCCATGAGGTCGGAGGTCAGGGGCGATGAGGTCAACTACTTCAGCACCAATTCCACTGTGTCCATGAGCTCCGATAACTCTCCTGCGCAAGGGAGGAAGAAAAGTGATAGCGCGCCGAAGGTCAAAGGCCATCGGGTAAGGATTGATTTTGATTTGTATGTTTTTAGTAATGCAATGTACTGAACGCTTTTTCATAAAACTCTCCTGCTCAAGGGAGGAAGAAAAGTGATAGTGTGCTGAAGGTCAAAGGTCGATTGGTAAGCCGCTGTTTTAATTCTGTATACTTGGGTTTTAGTCATGCAATATGTAAATATGTAAGCTTTGATAAAACGGACTGTTAAGATTGCGTGTTTTTCATAAGATTTTATAGCTCTTCTAAGCTCAGTTGAGATTGTGTAGCTCTGTTACAATTCTGTAGCTCTGTTATGATTCCTTAGCTCTGCTAACCTCAGTTAAGATTTTGTAGCTGTTAAGATTCTTAGGCTGTTAATATTCCATGGCTGTTAAGCTTCCTTAGCGGTTAAGATTCCATAGCTCTGTTAAAATGTGTAGCTCTGTTAAGATTCTTTAGCTGTTAAAATTCCATGGCTGTTAAGATTCCTTAGCTGTGTTAAGATTCCATAGCTCTATTAAAATGTGTAGCTGTTAAGATTCTTTAGCTGTTAAGATTCCATGGCTGTTAAGATTCCATAGCTGTTAAGAATCAATAGCTCTGTTACCGGTAAGCTTTTATAATTCTGTTAAGATTCCATATGTTAAGATTCCGTAGCCCTGTTCCTACATGTTTCACACAAGTGTTGAGGTCTTCCCACTAAGTCACGGAGATACTACTGAGCAGTGCGGTTGGCCTTTATGTCTTTTTCGTCCCATTAAATGATTACACGGAATGTCAGTTCCATAGCCCCAGCACCGAGGTTTGCGGTACTTAAGGGACACTTACTGAATGGTACGAGAACCACAGGAGGGGGTGACAATGTTCTTCAGGTAGCTAATGAACCAGAATTGCCACCCTCTTAGAAGCAAACCATTTTGTGAAGAGATGTCAATTCTCTTTGAAGTTAATATTGATTTCTGCGCAGATAAGCAATTTATCTACACATCCCTTGATAGCTTTATTGGTTTGTCTGTGATGTAAGGGGCTTTAGTGGCGCACAACATAGAGATGATGGAATGGATATATATATATATATGTATTATATGTGTGGAATGTATCGAGGACTGTTGGATTTGAATTATTTATCCTATTCATTAAGTGTTTCAATCTCTTGAGAGAGAATTTGTAATTGAATATCCCAAAAGATGTGTTACATAAAAGAAATACTTTCGCTGTGTTACAGTCATTTCATATTCATTCTTCAGTTTTCCTGAACAAGTGTTTTTTTATATAGTATATTAATATAAACTTCTTCAGTTTGTGTGAAATTGGTTTTTGTAGAACTTTATACAGAAATAGACTGTTGGTATAACTGTTAGCTTTTCTGGTCACTATGGTTACCTATGCTGTGGTAGCATGACACATTGTTGCAAAGATTTATCTGAAGAAAAAAATTGAGTATTATGTTAGTCCTTGTTTGTGGGTCCTACACCTTTAAGATGCTGGACAGTCGGGCTTCTACCCTGGTGCTGTAGATTTCTGATCTAATTAGGGCAGCTTTTATCGTGTTTCAGTGGCATAGAAGCGCTAGTTACAGTACTGGGGATGACGGGATTTCGTCGGAGAACGATGACCACGAAGATGCTGTAAGTATGATTGGCGGACAACACGAGATCTCGCGCATACTTAACACTGGCAGAGCTCATCAGTACATACAAGACGTAATCGTTAATTATGGGGAAAGTAATTCTACTTTAAGATTGGATTGTGCTATTAATCTTAATAAGAATTTTTTTTATATATATATATTATATTTATTTATATAAATATATATTATATACCTTTAACCATCTCCTTGCTGAATTAGGCACAGGCACTGCACTTTAGGGCATCTCCGGTTGCCTTCAGCAAGGAGAGAGTTGTTTAACCATTTCCCTGCTGGAGGCAATCGGAGGAGCCTTACATGGCCATGAATTATTTCTGAGATGAATCGTAACTGGCTGTAACAGGCATCTCTAGTTTGTGCCAGCTTGGAGAATGTTAACACTTTCATATTATTAGTATACATATCATTACCTTTCCAAGATTTGTCAGTATCGGTTCTGTCTAGAGGACTAACCACAGGTTGAAATCGACTGGCTTTGACTGCTTTCATTCAACTCTGTCTAATATTGATCTCCCAATACAATACAAGGCAAGTAGCGATTGGAACGTCAGTCAGGATTTACTGTTCAGTATAATAAAACAACGGTTAGATTGTCGACAAATAGTTAATTGGGTCTCAAACTGTAAACATCAATCAAATAACCTACTCTTAGATCAAGAGAAAAAATAAATAAATTGTGGGGTAAAATAAAGAGATTGTCAGGTGTATACAGTTAAATATTGGCGTAAAAATACGCGAGTCGATCGGGGGCGAGATCCATTAAATGATCGGTATCTTGTGGATGCGCACACGCAGAGAGATACACAAGGAGGAGGCTACTCTCGTGGGAAGACACTGGGAGTGAAAGCCACGATGTTGTGGGGCCCGCGTGCTCGCTTGTGCTTGTGGGTCCAACGCTCGCTCGTGGGGCCCGCGTGCTCGCTTGTGGGTCCAACACTCGCTCGTGGGGCCCGGTGCTCGCTCATAGTGGCAGAGTATTGATCACACGGACAGTCAGTTATACAAACACGCGGAAGGCGATGGTCTGATCAATGATAGAGAGATTACCGTTACTGCACAATTGCTGAGTCTGGCCTTTTCTTTCCTGTCAGGATTTGAGACTCGTTGCTCAATAGTGAATTGGATGTGGGGGAAATGTTTTAGAGTGGTATTATATTTAGATTTTTTTTAATGGATATGAAATATGTTTTTGATAATGGTATTATTTCTATTTTGATAGTTACTTCTATAATACAATCGAATAGTCCTCACAATTGTTTTAAAAAATCTGGATCGAATTCAAATGGAGTATGCAATAGAATTAATATGTACAGTGGACCTCTGATAATCGAGCCATTGATAATCTGATTCATCCGGTATGTGATCGGTTTTGACCTGTAGCCAAGCTTGTTACTATATCATTTTACCAGATAGTAGTCTAATCATTCGGTTTCTGCACCGGATTGGTAAAAACATGCAACTAAAGTGCTAAACCGACGGAGAAGAAGGATACTTAATTTTTAAACATTTTTTATTTCCTCAATTATTGATTTGATCACAGGTTGATTTAATTATTACAATCGCAAAATGTGTCAATTTATCTCAGATATGCAAATCATGTCTTACACATGTTTTTGGTTGCAGCATTTACTAGGTGCTGTCAGTCGAGATGTGTGCCGAAATGGCGGTAAGCTCAGCGGCCGACTCAGGGACATGAAGAACAAAGTGCTCAAAGGGAGAGAATGTAGCTCTACTGAGGTACGATATGTTGTCAGATGAAACAGTTGTTGGTTCAAATCTGTGTTTAATGATTCTGTGTATTATTTTTATCCAAATGCTTTGATTATTTCATAGTAAAATAAGTAATAACTGATTTTCTATTTATTTAAAAAAACACTTTTTAATGCAATATTTATTGGAAAAACTTTCAGGATCCACGAACAGCCAACTGAGTATGTGTTTTATTCATATGTAGATTCATGTTGAATTCTTGTAATAAAATGTTGTGCATATTTCGTCCAACAGTACGACTTCCGCCCCACTCATCTATCGCACACCAGGCCACCTATACGCAGGGAAAACTCATATGGTGGAATGAAGTCTACAAGTAAGATATTACAGTGCTCCCTCGATATAATGCTGAAGTTGGGGTCCATGACCCGCGTTATAATACCTGCATTATATCAACGAATATAATTGGAGAACATTTTTTATTATTTTTAAAATGGGGTCCACGTTCGACCCCGCATTGTATCCGAATCCACGCATCGAAGGGCGTTATATCGAGATAGCACTGTATATGTGTATCATTGTGCCAGTTGTGTATAATATGCCAAACACGAATGACATGCTGACATAATTAATGCTAACAAAGATATCAGCATATACTGGTGTTTTTATTTTAAAGACATATCTGTGCAGTAGTTACAATACGTCATTTTTATTTTTATTTATCTAGGATTTATACACTGCGAATATTTCATTGTTAAATAAAGTTAAATAGTTCAGGATGCACAAAGGGCCTTAACTCTGAACAAAAATATATGAGAATATACCTTTAAAATGTGAGATTAAATGTCTTCAAAAATTGCGTCAATTTTGATAGTTACTTCTATAATATCCATTCAATCCCTCGATATAACGCCCTTCGATACACTGCAGATTCGGATACAATGCAGGGTTTTTATAAAAATAAAATAAAAATAAAACTTTTTTTTCTCCAGTTATATTCGTTGATATAATCCTTGGTCTGTCAGTATCAGTGTGCCAAATAGATGACGTCTTTCAATGATTGTTTGAGGTGAGTTTGTTGTTGTTTCTATAGCCGTGTAATAATGGTGTTGTTTGTTACAGTTAACAGCTTCCACAGTCCGCTGTCCTCCCAGCCCCAGCCAGTTCTAGTCTCACCCCCAGAGATGCCATTCTTCCCCGCGGGGCCAGTGATAGGGAGGGCACAGGTGCACACCAACTTTGACCCCCAGGACAGAGAAGACTTCCTCACTCTCAAAGTAAGTGCTTAGTTCAGATATTGCCTCTCAGTAGGAATTAGAGCAACCCTCTATTAACCCTCTCCCTGCTGAAGGCGAGTAAACTTGGCCGATCACATGCAGAAATAGAACACTTTGATTTTATTCAGCAGGGAGAAGGTTAAATCCAATAAAATATGAAAATATTAATAACTAGTCGGACATCAGGATTGGGCAGATGGTAGCGCAGTGGTAGAACATTTGGACAAAGGTCCGAAGTTTACATCCCACCCTGGCGTCCCGGCATCAATGTTTGCGAAAGTTATCTTTCTGACACAATATTGATAGGATACACTGTCTGTAGAGTGGCAATGGAGATATCATCCTTGGTCTGTCAGTATCAGCCGGTGCTCGCAGGTTTACTGCAGCCAACGGAACTACAGATGTTGCGGGTTTCCTCCTTCCCTAAACTGACAAGTCGTGATATAAGTGAAACTCATTCAAATTCAAACAACAATTAAAAACAAAAAGACATCAGAGGCATGTTCAGGAGGGCGAGTTCAAGCGTGACGTCCATATGAAGTATGAACGTTTCCAAGGTGATTTCACGCGTGAACTCGCGTAAACTCGCCCTCCTGAACAGGCCTCAGAGCTTAAGGAGGTGTTTGAATACAGCACTTATTTAGACAAATTGAATACAAGTAGTTTCAGGTCAAAATGATTGTTGCTTGTTTGCAGGAGGGCGACGTAGTGAACATCATCAGCATGGCGCACTCGGGGATCTGGAGAGGGGTGCTCAACGGGCTGGTGGGCAACTTCATGTTCTCCCACGTGGACATCCTGGCAGACGACGGATCCCGGTCACAGCGGAAGGAGAGGCCGCCCCGGCTCCGGAGCACCCACAGAACCAAGCCCAAGTCTGTCGAGGAACTCATGAGGAGGATAGGCTTAGAGGTGCGTTGTTGTGTGGCAATGGATGTCTAGAAATATTTAATTTCCATCTTTTTTGTTTGTTTGTTGCAAACATGTTGGGTGTGGAAACGCATTTAAAAAGTTTCAATTGTCGTGGGAGTCAAAAATAAAATTTAATTAAGTTAACTACCACTAGATGTGGCTATTGTGTCAATATTTCCTAGCAATTGATGGGTCTGTTTACGCTGAATGGCTGTAATTAATGTCAACATTATTTTCTACCACATGATCAGCCTGCTTATGCTGAATGGCTATGAAATGTTAACATTGTTTTCTGATATCTATTTATGCTGAATCGCTATGAAATTTTAACATTTTCCTATAGTTTGTTTATGCTGAACGACTATGAAATATCAACATTGTTTTCTAGCACCTGATCAGCCTGTTTGTGCTGAATGGCTATGAAATTTCGACATTGTTTTCTAATATCTATAAATGCTGAATGCCTATGAAATGTCAACATTTTCCTATATACATTGTTTTCTAGCACATGACTAGTCTGCTTATCCTGAATGGATTTGAAATGTTGACATTGTTTTCTAGCATCTGACCAGCGTGTTTATGCTGAACGGCTACGAGATGTTGGAGACATTCTCTGAACTGGACGAAGAGGATCTGAACACTCTGAACATCACAGACCCTGAACAGAGAGCCAAGCTGTTAACAGCAGCTGAATTCCTCAATGATTGTGATGGTAAATATTCCTTTGTCATGCAGGTGTAAACCCAATAAAATAACTGTGAAATTTGGCACCGGCATGTAGTCTGTAATCTGAAAAGAGCATTAATTCCAAGTAGTGGGAATTGCCCCAAAGCTACTGTCAAGTAGATACTTTTTTAATGTTCACACTACCTGGCAATATTATACTAGTCAAAATTTGCTAGGGATCACTATTAAGGGTTGTATTATATATTATATTATATAAATATGGGGTCATTGAATTTTTTTTCGTACCAAAATGGTATGTTCCTTAACATATTTTGAGTGTGGTCATTTCTTGTTTCAGCTGGTATTATTCCAGATGGGTTTATGAGAAGTGACCAGTCAGGGTCAGGGGCGACATCGTCAGACACGCCTTCCAGTGCTTCCCCCACCATGGTCATCGGAGGTGACAACGTTCCTGCAAGGGCAGGTAACTCTAGTCGGGACTCGGGATGCTATGCCAGTAATGAACAATTAATGCTCAAGGATGCTCAGAAGATCTCGAGTCAACATGCTAAGGTAGTCACGAACACCTCAGCCTCTTTAGTAAGGGCAGGTAACTCTAGTTCATCCCAGTCGGGCATGGATTCCGGGCACCATTGTTGCGGCGTATGCGGGAAGCCCAGAGTTCAAGGACAGTCGCCGCTCCGAGAGGACGAAGGAATGGAGACAGACCGCAGCGACAAGGACTATACGGAGGAGGACAAGGAAGTGTTCGCGATCACCAACGGAATTCCGTCGGACTCCTCATCGCCGGATAAAAGCGGAAAAACTTCCAAAAAAGTGAGCAGCGGATATTGCAAACATTGTGTTCAAAGCCAAAGCAAACCAAAGACCTCGCCGTCACGTGTGACGCCTAAAGACAGTGCCAACAGCTCTATGACGTCAACCAACAGCACCAGCACCCCGAACGCCTCCTCTGTGTACTCCCCGAACAACCCCAACCTGCAGTGTTCCGTGTACGGAGGAGGTTCCGGCTCCCAGACCAAGAGGAGGGTGAAGCCTGTACCGCCTCCCCGAGCCCCCGGGACCGAGATCACGTCGGTGGCGCCACCACAAGCGCACTCGGACTACGCAAGGGGGAACATGATGTACCCCCAGTTGAGGAATCGCCGGCCCGAGGAGATCAGTGCCGCTAGTCTGTATGGCCGACACCACATCTCGATGCCCGCATCACAGATGGCCATGTCTGTGTACTACCCAGACAGAGTGGCCTCCCCTCATGGCGGGATCTACAGTACTGGAGGCAAGCAGTCCATACAGGAGCCCATCTACGGACAGGTGACCATCAAGAGGGTCAGTCGCTCGCTCATTCCGCTCGTGTCCACCAAGCTCAGTGCCGAGAAGATCGACCTCAGTGAGGAGCCGTACTCGTCTGAGGTAAGCAGCAGTGTTTCCCAATTGTTGTATTACTGAGGATCCATGTTTCCCATTTAACCCTCTCCCTGCTGGATTAGGCACAGGCATTTAGGGCATCTCAGGTAGCCTCCAGCAGGCAGAGGGTTAATGGATTATTTCTAGGGTGTAGTTGATGAGGATCTGTGTTTTCTATTGGATGGTTTTATTTGTATAATGAAGATCCCTTTGTCCAATTTGACAAAATATTTCTGACTAGTATTTTACAAAAGATAGATTGTTATTATTTTCATTTCATGGTTCATGACGTTGTCCGTGTTTCAGCTGGGAGAGTGTGCGATCCCTCCTCTGCTGATACAGAGGTACGCGGAGGAACTCCGACAGGGCATCGACAGTGTGGCCCTTGTCCTCGAGCAGGTCCGGCTGTACCACCTTCAGAGCCACCAGCGCAACTCTGTGAGTCGTCCTCCGGGGTGTAGCTAGAGGGTCGTAGCAGAGATGTGGGTGTAGCTAGAGTGTCATAGTAGAGATGTGAGGGGCAGGGGTAGGAGTGCTAACCTATATATCAGTTTAGATTGCTTATAAAATATTTGTTGTTATGTCCTCAGTATTCTATAACTTAAACCTTTTACATCCACAGGTTCCAAATGAGAAACTGTCAGAGAGCTGCAGCAACGCAGTGGATCTGAAAATCGCTTCCATCGAGGATTTCTTCGTGTCCATCGGCCTCCCTATGTACATTGACAGTCTGTACGAGAAAGGCTGCTGTACGATTCAGCTGCTTCTCAGTCTACAGGAGGCCGACCTCAACAAGATAACCGGCGCCGACAGCCGCCACCTCAAGCGCATGGTGCACGCCATCGAGTGGGTCCGCGAGAAACTCCATTCACCGGTGAAAAGTCCGAAATCTCCAACCAAGAGTCCCACGTCGGCCAAAGCCGCGTCCGTGCGAGACCGAGTCTGAAGTATGTTGTGGCGTAGGCTGTGATCGTGAACGTCTACTTGTCTTCTTAGTGCTGTGATTTGCTCATTGAATGTGTGGGAGGCACATCTGAACTGGGAGCTCGGTTTTACAGAACAGCCAGGGATCTGTGAGAGTTGTCTTTTAACAGCAAGTTACGACACTTGTAGTGCTATGGACTTACGACTCTGGTAGTGCAATGGAGTTACGACTGCTAATGCTATGGAATTACAGATCTATGAGAGTCCTATCTCTTTTTTAACAGCGAGTTACGACACTTGTAGTTCAATGGAGTTACGACTGCTAATGCTATGGAATTACAGATCTATAAGAGTCCTAAATCTCTTTTTTAACAGCGAGTTACGACACTTGTAGTGCAATGGACTTACGACTACTAATGCTCTGAAATTACGACTCTCAGCGCTATGGTTGTTCTGTGAAACAGTGCCCAGGATGCTAGTGATATTTGTCATCTTCTGAGATTCTTCTAAAGTTAATTGATGGTATTATAGTGGTCAAGATTTCTTTTTTTTCATGCAACTGAAGCACCTGTAAAATACTCCCTTAAGTCGGCTGATGGTACATTTTCCAACTATTGAAATTAGGACTGTTAGTATGGTGTAACACAGAGATATGCATGTTCTATGATAACTCGTACAAGATCTTGTACTCTTTCACTCCAAGATATTTCTTGACCTTTTAAGATTTAGTTTGCCCTTTTAAAATATTTCTTGTTATCTCATCACGAAGGGTTTCACTTACAAGCATGCCAGCTAGAAGTATTCACATATATTGCAAATATAAATTTCAGCTATAAGTTACCTAGTTTTAGGAAGTAACCATTTGACAATAAATATTTTCTGTACAGTAGTGTAAAATATTTTGGGCATTTATCCTGGATGAACTGGTCCACATTTGATGCTGGTTGTCTCAAATAATCTGTGGTTGTAGACTCGTATAGTTCATACTCGCAGTTCCCGTATATATATGCCCATGCGACCTAGGCACATGGTCATATAGAAATGAAACATCTTTCCAATGTTACAACTTGTGCTTAATAATCAGGATTTAATATTAAAGTTGTCGCCCATGTGCTAAACAGAGTTGCTTCCCCTATGCTGTATCTGCATGGGTCGGTGTATGAATGTGTGCATAACATAGATATATGATAGGTCGTTCCCATCTTAAGCCCTGGGCATAATGTCAGATAAAAAGTATCTTTTACAAAAGTGGTTTTTTTTCTGAATAAGTCCAGGGCGTACATATGGCCAGTACTTCTGGTATTAAAGGCATGCTTTGCATGAAAGTTGACATGGTATGATGTATTGGGGATGTTTGTGCTGCATGTGAACTGTGTCCATGATATGTCTACACTACATGAATGATGTGTCTACCATGTCTACACTACATGAATGATGTGTCTACCATGTCTACACTACATGAATGATGTGTCTGCAGTATGTGTACATGTGCCAGTACTATAGTTCATGTTATGTCACTTGTCATTATTGTAATTCTTCGTAACATATACATATGTCAATTAAGAATATGAACCTGTGTAATATCAATATGTATATATGATTTAGCTTCAGCTATCTTGATACCATGAATGTATGTATGACTAGATTTGTACGTACTGTGTTCATGCCCAAGATCGTATGTCATTTGAGGTTTGTTTGTTCTTGATTCAATTATTGAAATGAAATTGAAAAGGATCTGGGTTTCTGATATAATATATTAATAAATGTGTCTAATATGCTGAACTTTATACAGCTGTCACAATCTTGTTTCTTAATTATTATGCATGAGTACGTAACGAAGTGGTATTACATTGTAATGCATGATTACATTAAACTATTACATAACTGGTATTATATTGTAATGCATTATTACATAACAAACTGGTATTACATTGTAATGCATGATTACAATAAACATTGTATTACATTATAATGCATGATTACATTAAAATATTACATAACTGGTATTACATTATAATGCATTATTACATAACAAACTGGTATTACATTCTAATACATAACAAACTGGTTTTACATTGTAATGTATGATTACATAAAATATATTGTATTGCATTGTAATGTATGATTATATAACAAACATTGTAAATTCTATTGGATGCATTGTTCTGCTACCCTAGCGTTATAACCTATTGTTTACAGCAGACCCACAATAGAGGCTGTTGTGTAAATAGATATATACTAGTGATTGTATTCAGAATGTTAATCTCCATATTTTGGGTGGTATTAATACCCACACAGTTATTACAATGTAAGCAAATTCTAGTCTGTTTGTAATAGTATCGGATGATATACCCATTTACACTGGTTAATGATAGTCATATAATATTATCACTGTTCATTGTATGTAGGGTACACATGGCTGATTCTGACCACCAGTGTAATTATGACTTGGAAATAGTGTTGTTTTTAGAAATATATTATGTCTCAGGGCCAAATTTCATGGATGTTTTGCTGTGACGTCATCTTCTTGATATTTAACCAATCAAATGGGATGTTGCATTTCTTTCATTATTTTACTAAAACAGAAATGATAGCTTACTGATCAGATTTACTCGCAAATGAAAAAAGATTGTTGTCTAGGGAATTCTGATCGTTGAAATTGGTAGGAGTGGTTGGATTTGCATAGAGGTGGTCAGATTCATAAAGAGTAAAGGCGGCTCTCCACGCGAGAGTAAATGTTGACATATTTCTGTGAGTCAAAACCCGAACTATTATGCTTATGAATAAATAGTTGCTGTTATATTGATGATAAAAATCTTGTAAGCACACTAAAAGGTTCCATAAATATTTGCAGTTTACAGAACGTAATTTTTACGACTGGTTATGGAATGATGTAATTTCTCATGTAAATTTATGCAAAACTGGTCCGAATTAGCTATGCCTACCCTAATGATGAGCCTTCTGTTACAGGGAATAAGTTAACACAGTTCATGGGTTTTTGTGCACGGATGATTAAATTGGGGTACATTGTGCCAGATATTGACGTCTGTCTGTAAACAAGTTTTGGACTGTACTGGAATAGAAAATGATCACTTGACATGATCCCGTGTGGTATGTTGCATTTGGCTTGCATCTTATAAAGGGGTTATACTGTAGACGAGGCCTATATCAGGGTATACGCCGTGGTTTTGCTATGGCAGGAAAGGATGTAAACCTCAATTTAGGCCTCAATATCGCCCTGTCTTGAAACACGTCAGGAGATCATTTCTTCAGAAAATGATATTATAAAAACTTTGTACTCTCAGAATAATCACATTTTATATTTAAGACATTTATTTGTCTATCTTGAACAATTGGCATAGAATTTTATTTTAATTCTAAAAAAGATTTTGAAACAAAGGTGACAAAATACATATGTATTTTAGTTTACTTCAACATATTTATCAACATTGGCCTCGACAATCAACTGAACTAGCTTTTGTATTAAAGTTGCTGTTAAATGATGGCATTGCATTGTAACCTGCTTGTATTTAGAGTGTTTAAGTCATTCAGTCGAGATCAACTCCTCACAAGGATCTTCTTAGCAAATTTTATTACTTTTATTAAAACATGCAGTTACTATTTAATTTGCATAAGCTTTGACGTTATTAATAAATACCAATTTGTTGGTGTTTTTTATTTTTTTTTACAAAAATCATAATTCATGATATTGACTGATTATGTGAAATTGGTAAATACATATTGTACCAGAGACGACCTATGTGGTGCCTGTTTTATACAATTTAGTCATTTATGCATCCATGTTAGATTTTCTTGTGGATAACGTTTATTTTCAATCGTGTTGTAAACCAATGTTAAAATTGTGAGGTAGGTTTTCCGTAGTAGTCTAGAAAATGACAAATATTCTGAAATATATCTTGTTCTATTAAAGAAACAACTAAAACTGTTTAGTGTTACTACGATGTGTTTTTTTTTTAGTACTTTAAATAAAAGAAATATTTAAGAACATTTTAGTAATAATTTCCAATACTTTTGGGAGTAGATAAGTAAATATTCCAATATAGTGAAATTATGACTGAATAGTATGACTGAATAGTATGACTAATTCTCATATAAAAGACATTCCCATTTAAACCTCATTTCATTACATCACAGTTATGTTTAATATTTTATCATTTACTCAATCAGTCTATATTTCATTTAGTGATACATGAATTTTAGGTCCAGTATATCATCTTTACTAATTTTAGGTCCAATCATGTTTTTAGTGACTTCCAGGCCCCGAGATTCCGAAACTTTTAACCCTCTCCATGCTGGAGGCAAGCGGAGATGCCATAAAGAGCAGCATCTTTGTCTGATCCAGCAGGGAGGGGGTTAAAGTAAAACGACATGCTCAAGCTCAATGTTTTGCATGATGTTTTATGAATAACACTTTTGAGTTGAGCATGGAATCGTACAGTACTCTGAAAAGTTCCGCAAATTCGGGGCCAGGCTACCTATAATCATCACCAAATATTCATAAATCCTGCATTTTAAAATATTGATAATGATATTCAATAGTATTGATTAGATTTTCTTAAAAGATTACAGCAGCCATGGTTATTGTTGGTAGATATTACATGTGTATTCTGTATGTTATGCTATATGATTTTGATATATTTTGTGCAATATCTTCTTGATATGTATGTCAAACTACAGTCTGTTCTTCCCAGGATGGTCTAGTCCTATGATTACAGGCTCTTTATCCACCAAGTTGGAAGAACTGTATTTGAGTACACTGGACATTTTGCATACTGTTTTTCCCAAACGTGTTGATCTGCTTTGTTTATATGAAGAACACAAAGGAGTAAATGATATTGAATACGACCCAGTCTGGTTTTTTCTTTGTATATATTCAGTCAACATATTGACATCTATCTATGCAATTTCAGGGTCAGAAATTACAAAACCTTTTGGGGCTGCTCATTTCTAGCTGTTCTGTCTGAGACATGCGCAGTTACAAAGGATCAACACTGCACAGTGTAATTGCGAATATTTCGGACAGAAAGTACAGACAGAAAGGAGCAGCCCCTTCGAGTATGATTTTGTGCTTAAGCTCAGATTTTATGTGGGGATTTGTGAACAAACCTTTGAGTTGAGCATGAACTCGTACTTAAAAGGTTTCGTAATCTCAGGACCAGGTCTCTTGACTTCATGTGGTGTGAAATAGATTGTGACAACTAGATGCAGACTTGCCAATGAAAATTGACATAAGAAATAATAACCATTGATATGAATTAGCACTCAACATGTAGTTTGAATAGTTCTACATAGTGGGTAACTGAAAATATAAATTATGCATTATTCACCAGTCTGTAGATCGTCTTCCTAAAACGAAAACACAGAATTTGCAACATGATACACACAGTGACAGTCACACACCTCACACAGTCTTATGTTTTATGAAGCTTTGATCTATAGTGAATGAAGCAGTTTTATGGAGAATGATGTAGAATTTACATTTTCAGTCTTGTTGTGTAGAATGGAGCAGTTTCTTTGTAGAGCATAGATATATAATGGTCATATACGTAAATGTTTTACCGTTTCCAATGCCCGTTTTCATTGGTGGGTCCTGAGATATATACATCCAGTGGACCACAAATAAAAGATCTACTTTTACATGGAGGGTGTTGATTGAAGCAGACATAAAATATATAAATATTCTTCACAAGGTGCTTCTTTCTGCCTAGTTGACACCTGATTGAATTTATTATAGCAGTAACTTGTACAAGTTGTAGTAAAACTATATGATCAACTCTAGGACCTGAGGTGCGTTCAAGCTAGAATACATGAATACAATACTTTTCCCTACACGTATTGCTCGTTGAACGGCTTCGTGCATATTGCTTTTCCTACACAGCGCACGGCCTCCAGACCCGTAGTGAAAAGTA